>RJWJ010020771.1:0-12500 GCA_004363605.1 Indri indri | reverse complement strand
AGTTATCATTAGTTTTTACTGACCTAATAAGCATTTGAGGTTTAACAGAACGTAAATTAATCCCTGTCTTTCTCCAGTACACAATACATAACCAGTGGAGCTCTTGGGCTGTATTCATTGACTTGAGGTACATTATTATCAGTTTCTGAGAATCTATGTCCAAAAAGAGATGAGGGAAGAAGGAAAATAAGTTATTAATTTTAATAAGAAAGTATAGGCATGCTTTAACTTTTACTTATTTAATTGAAAGAATAGGTAATTGTACTACAAAAGGGAAGATCTTCAGCTATTAGAATAATAAAATGTCTCCAACTTATGTTTAAGAACAGGGGTAACAGACTTCAACCTAAGGCATGAAGCCTTAAGAATTCTAGAAGATAATGTTGGGAAAACGCTTATAGACATCGGCCTAGGCAAAGAATTTATGAAGAAGACCCCCAAAGCAATCACAGCAGCAACAAAAATAAATCAATAGGACCTGATCAAATTAAAAGCTTTTGCACAGCCAAGGAAACAATCAACAGGGCAAATAGACAACCTACAGAATGGGAGAAAATATTCACAAGCTATACGTCCAATAAAGGACTAATAACAAAAATCTATACAGAACTTAGGAAAATTAACAAGAAAAAATCAAACAACCCCATTAAAAAATGAGCAAAGAATATGAACAGAAACTTTTCAAAAGAAGACAGAATAATGGCCAGCAAACATATAAAAAAGTGCTCAACATCTCTAATCATCAGGGAAATGCAAATCAAAATCACAATGAGATATCACCTAACTCCAGTGAGAATGGCCTTTAGCAAAAAGTTCCAAAACGACAAATGCGGCATGAATGTGGAGATACAGGAACACTCTTATACTGCTGGTGGGACTGAAAATTAGTACAAACCCTGTGGAAAGTCGTTTGGAGATATCTCAAAGAACTAAAAATAGAAATACCATTTGATGCAGCAATCCCACTACTAGGCATCTACCCAAAGGAAAAAAAGACATTCTGTAATAAAGACATCTGCACTCAAATGTTTATGTCAGCACAATTCACAATTGCAAAGACATGAAAACAACCCAAGTGTCCTTCAATACACGAGTGGATTAATAAAATGTGGTGTATGTATACCATGGAATACTACTCAACCACAAAAAATAATGGTGATCTAGCACCTCTTATATTATCCTGGATAGAGCTGGTGTCCATCCTTCAAAGTGAAGTATCACAAGAATGGAAAAACAAGCACGACATGTACTTGCCATCAAATTGGTACTAACTGATCATCACTAAAGTGCTCACATGGAAGTAATATTTGCTGGGTGCTGGTCAAGTGGGAGAGGGGTGGAGGGGGTGGGTAAACTCATAACTAATGGGTGCAGAGCACACTGTATGGGGAAAGGACACGCTTGTAGCTCTGGCTTGGGTGAGGCAAAAGCATTGTATGTAACCAAAATGTTTGTACCCCCATAATATTCTGAAATTAAAAGAAAACAAAAGAAAAAAAGAACAGGGGAAAACAATCCTTTTCCAATATTCTTTCAATTTATTTAACATTTTCTAAGTATCCACAGAGTAAAGCATCACTACAGTGTTCTTTATAACTAAGTACCAGCTTGCTTACACTATGTCCATTATTGACTCTTGTTACTCTATAAAATCATTTCAAATGTTAAAAGAAATAATTGATTTCTTGACAATTTCCTTTCATCAGCAGATATCTTGAACAGATGCCCAGAAAGCTAGGGTGGACAAAGAGAAGCAAAAAACAAAGAAACTTGATGGTTAAAAAGTAATTATCAAAAACATAGTCGCTAGTCAAATCTTTCAGTATGACAATCCATGCTACAGATTATTCTTGATGTTAGTTGGGTTGGTTGCTGGGTAAGTTCCTGGGATAAAGGAGACTATAACAGTATTGGCAGTAATTAGAGATAAGCCAAAAGGTCAGACATCAATGGGAGTAGAATATCTGACTACAGTGGTTCATTCAACAGATATTTAATGAGTGCCTAGTATGTGCCAGGCAATGTGACACAAGTCGGGGATATGATGTGTAAATCCCAGGTTCTGCTGGACATGACTCGAGCATATACGGCATATACAGGAGTTGAGTTGCAAAAAGTCAGCTGGAAGAGCAAAGGGGCCAAATCCTGAAGGATTTTTACGTCAGCTGAAGTGTTTAGATTTTATCCTAACAGTGACAGGGAGCCACGAAATATTTTGAAATGAGACATTTTTAAAAGATCATTCTTGTTGCAGTGTGAAGAAAGGACTAAAGAGAAATGAGACCAGATGCACAGAGACCAGCTTGAAAAATATCATTCAGGGTAATTTCAGGTATTTTCATGGATATTTGGATCCTTCATGAAGCCACAGAGTCTGGAGTCCCACCTACCCCAGGACTGTCATGGCCTTCCAGCTTGCATTTTCATTCTCTTAAGCAGAGTCTCCCCATGGTTCCCTCTCTTCTCTTGGTCCTAGAATTCTTTCCAGCTGTCAAGATGATACATAAAATCAATGTCTTTCTAAGTATTTGTTTGCTGCTAGACACTAGGAAGAGACACAAGCACCAATATGTCTAGTAATGTGCAAGGGTAAGATACCACCGTATTCCAAGAGCTCACCACAGGGCATGTGAATATCTTCTTATAAAAGTCACAGGTTGCCAGGGCAAAATGACTTCTGTCACAACTTTTGAAATTACTAGTTTCTTGTGGTTCACTTAGTTTCAAAAAAATAAACTCCTTTGAAACAGGCTTGGTGTATCAGGTTATCTTCTCACAGGTGTCTTTTGGCTGCATGAAGATACTAAAATCTATCAAGTTACTCCATGCCAGGCTGGTCTGTTTCTTATTTTAAATTACTGTGAGATTCCCCCAAAACCACAACTATTCATAAGAGAATCCTGGTTCTGGTAACAAATTATTATGATTTAAGCAAAAGGTAATGATGATCTGAATTACGGCAGTGACAATGGGAATGACAATGATTCAAGGGCTTAACAAAATAGGATGGTTTTAACTTGAAGATTTATCGGATATAGGGATAGAAAAGAGGCGATGAGTCATTCCTATTTTTGTTCATTCAGTCAACAAATACTTGCTGAATGCTGAAATATGAGTGTTTAAATACTGAGGCCAGATACTGTACTAAAGCTTGACGTACAGTGGTGAAAAATGACATATGGTCTTTGTCCTTATGAAGCCTATATTCTAGTTGGGGGAGGGAGATAGGGGAGAAGGGAACAGAAATAAAATAATAAACTAACAACAAAAACTAAGATAATTAATGTTTTAATTATTGCCAGAAAGGAAATTAATAGGGTGATGTATACAGAATCACTTGGAAAGAAACTCATTTGTAAACAGAAACAGAACCTCACAGGAGATGATGTTGAGCTAGTCTCTGAAGGACGGGAAGGAGACACCCATGCAATGAGGCAGAGGAAAAGTTCTGGGCACATTTTTAAGATTTTGAAGAGGAAAAGAACTTGATATAACTGAGGAACAGAAAAGAGGCTGGGATGACTAGAGCATTCTGAGCAAGGGGAAACATAGTATGTAGAGATGCCAAAAGTTCAAGGTGGAGGGGAATCAGGCTGATCTTGCTAGTCTTGTAGGCCATGGTAAAGAGTTGAATTTTTTTTATAAAAGCAAAGCTATTGAAGGAAGAATGTAACATGTTTAATTGATATTTTTAAAAAATCATTCTTATGTCGATGTACAGACTGTATTGGAACAAAGCAGTGGCAGAAGCTGAGACACAGGTTTGAAGACTCTCGGAGGAGACCAGGGTAGGGAGATGAAGGCGACTGGCTTTGGGTGTTGGTGGTGGCAGAGGGGCAGGGAATGGATTCAAGAAATACATTAGTGTTAGAATTCAATGGTCTGAAGGGTGAAAGGAAAAATGGAATTAAGCAGGATTTCTAGTTTTTGTCATTTGCTGCGATAGCAGAGACTGGAAGAGGAACCGACAGAAGGCAGGAGTCAAAGTTCAATTTTGGTCATGCAGCTTGAAATGCCTAACAGACATCACTGGTAGAAGTAATGTGAGAGGGAAGGTGTGGCCTCGTGGGGGAAATCGGAGTCACCAATGTGTAGAGAATGCTAGAGCCAAGGAGCCAAATGAACCAGAGGGACAGAAACAGAGAAGTGAACCTGAATTGAGTCCCAATAAGTTCCTGCATTTATTGCCAATGTGCCGTGGAGGAAACTGCAAGGGGGACTAAGGAGTGGCCGGTGCAATGGGAAAGGAGGACATTACGATATCAAAGAAATGAGTGGAGGATGTTTCTTGAAGAATTTTGTGGTCAACAATGTCTAATTCTGTGGAGGGCAAAGAATAATGGACAGTAACAAAGCCATTGTTTTGCAAAACAAGGTGAATAGTGATACCATTTGCTAAGAGATGGAATAAAAGGGAAGGAGTATTAGGGTGTGTTGGAACCAGCTTCTGGTTCCACAGTGCTACTCATGAACTGTATCCCTAAATCCCCAGGCTTTTCATTTTTAATGCCCCTAACACTTTGTGTTAAACTTTGTATTTATGAGGGGAGAACTGCAAGATGTCATTTGTAATTATAAGTTGGGAAGAAACAGAGAGAGGCAAACCTATCAGATGGAAGAGCCTGAGTAAAAAACGTCCTCTGAATGTTTTAGTTGGTTGGCAAGAAAAAGAAAAGAAAGTATTTAAAATAAGGAAGAAAGAAAACTAGCATTTATCAAGCACCTATTAGGTAACAGAAGCTGAGCTAAATGCTTTCTGTTGATTACTTAATGTAATCCACAAAGACGTAAGTATCGTATTTTTACAAAACAGAAAAGTAGAATTCAGTGAAATTATTAACTTGGTGAAGGCACATATTTGGTTAAGTGAGGAAACAAGAATTTGCAGGATGTGTCTGGCTCCAAATCCTGAGCTCATTCTATTACTTTTGCTGCTTAGTGCTTACTAGTACTCACAGTGATAGAACTCAGCTGGTGGGTGCAGTGCAGAATTTGGAAAATTCCCAAGGGTTTGTGGATACCACTGAGACAGACTGACTTGCTGCTGGATGCATTCATCACCAGTCTCCCCCTTCTGGCACCTTCCATGGCTATCATATCACTACTCCCAACTGCAGCCACCTACCTCTCACCACTGCCATCGTATCACCTTGAGTGACATATGCCTGTTCTATGCCCATCCTTCAGACCCTCTAAGTAGACCTGTGCTAAAATCAAGACTCATTAGCAAACTAGCTGGATGGTACTATCTATATTATTTAAACCTCGCAAGCTTTAGTTTTCTCATCTGTGAAGTAGAGATAATTATTCCTACTTCATCCCATTTGGAAATGTGTATATGAAATTATGCAGTACTCTGATTGTCATACATCAGGCATGCAAACCGGATTTGGATGTGAAAATGGTAGAGAGGATATGGCTAAATTTAATTAACTGGTTTATGTTAATATATGAAGAAAAAATGCATTACTACATTTAGAGAAGATTCTACGCATGTTTCTCCATCTCTCAGTAACATTCATGGTTTTCATATATCTCTATCTAGATAGCAAGCAGCTATTTAAGCCAAAGTCATGATTTATAATTTATGTTTACTTCCACAATGCCTACAACTTCACTGAGAAAACAGTGTATTTTAATTTGTATTGATAATATACTTTTGGAGGGTCATTGTCTAAAATAATTGTGTATGTTCTGACAAGATGGAAATGGGGAGACTATGAGGAAAGATAACGGGTGGTGCCCTGAGGCCTCTCTGAGACCTTGCCACCCATATAAGGCTGCAAAGTAGCAAGGAAAAGAAAACTGGCAAAGCCCTGGACCTTAGAGAAGCTCTTTGTGATACTCCTTATAATGACAGTTGCAGAGTCTTGATTAAGCAGAGTCTTAATTTGACTGTCTCTGAGCAAACCAAGGCATTGATAAAAGAATGTGGGAGCCACATACTCTTCAGACATCGGGTGGTGTCATTTAGATGGTTTCCCTTTTGGAATCGACACAGGAAATCCATTCTAGTAAAGGTTATTAAAAAAAAAAAAGGCCATGCTTCGGATCAACTTCAGGATTGTAACAGTCTTTGTTAGAATGAGACACTACATTTGGTTTTTGATTATCCAATAAAGATTGAAAAATTAGTTTCTTCCTTCATGTCTCAATAAATAAACTTCAGAAATGCCTTTTGGTGAGTAGTCGTAATGCTGAGTCATTAAAGAAAGACTAGGCAGGGATGCTCTTCACTGTGTTTACCAGTTCAAAGAACAAGGCAAGTCCTCCAACATGTACAGTAACTAACTTTGTGAACAAAAATTGAAACCCATTGCCAGACAAATCGTACTAGCTCTATGGATGTCTGGATGCCGTGGATAGCCTGAGTGGAGTTTATACAAGTGACAGGGTAACAGGCAGGGAACGAAAGGTCCCCACCATTTGACTTAAGAGCAATTAGAATAGCAAGCAAACAAAAATTGAATGCCTTTTTGAGATGATCATATAATTAATAGCCTTGAGATTCATTTATAATAATTTAATACTAGTATCTAGCATTTAATATACTGTTAAATACTATATTAATTTAATATATTGAATAATAATTTAAAACTAATTTAGTTTTAAAAATTCTGAATAATTCATTTTTTAAATGCCAAAATACTAGTAAAGAGATGTTTTCAATTCTGTCTGAGGTAAATGATCTCGGTGCAATATAAAATAAAGCAAATAGTGCAATTAACAGTGTGAACCCACAGTGGGTTTGAGAGGACAGAAGACAAAAAGATGTGCACTATCTCCTACTGCACAGAAGTCTTCCCTTTGTCAAAGAGAGATCTACACTTACACAGACAGAGCCCTTTTCAGGAAAAAAAAAAAAAAAAAATAAGCCCCTATCTGAATTCATCTGGAAACTATGTTTGCTACATAGGAATTGTTTAGTCTCATTTATATATTTATTTATCACTATTCACTTGTAGTTTTGATCATACTCAGACCACAAACTTTCCAAAATGAACTTCTGTGCTGATTAAAAGTAACAGCAGTGTGTTTATTAAAGTCAGCAAATCTGTGATTCAAAAAGACACCTTACTAAAGGGTCAGGATTTTATATTAAGAAAGAATGTCTGAAAGCACAGAAGAAATGCTACTCTCTGAGCAAAAATATTTTATTGCTGTGAAAATCAGACATTAATAATTCATTTTTTATAGACTCTGCACTTTCTGGCTCTTGGAAAGGCATAATAGTTTGAAAGGCCTACTAGGGTGGGAAGGAACATAATGTGCCCACCTGAGGCATACTTTAAAGTTAACTGACCCCTCTGTACCAGGGTGCAGAAAGCAATCCTTGGAACATGGTACAAAATTCCCTCCTATTAAAAATCACTCTGAATTAATGTTGTCTAAAACCTCCAACTTTACAAGAGCCCATATTGAATTAATAAAATAAAACAGACAGAGAGAATGGTATGAAGGGTTTATTTCAGGGACTGTGTAAAAGAAAAAGGGAAAGGCTTTCAGGGTATTCCATCTGTTGGATCCAATTATCCTTCAAACACATAAATTAATTATTATGATAGGCACTGGAGTCCAAAGACGGATTCGACCTAGTCCCCGGCCCTGGAAATCTCACCTCCTGGTAGAGAGGACCATCACGTAAGAGACCATTATGTTCTAGTGGCTCAAGGACAGACATATGCACAGGGTATTATTTGAACAAATAAGTTATCTCAGGGAAAGATAACATTTGACCTGAGTTTTGGGTAACAACTAGGAATTCATCAGGAAATGTTGGTGTGTTCCAGAAAAAGAGATTGACATTCAGAAAGATAATCCATTAAAATACTATTTAAGCAAAATCACTGAAAGAAAGGGCAGTGTGGTGCATTGGGAAAGCTAAAAATGCTTTGAGAGCAAAAAATGTCAGGTAGGAGGCAAACGGCGATACAAGCGAGGGCCAGCAAGGGCGATTTTATATGTCACGTTAAGGAGCTTGGATTTTGTCAGGTAAGGAACAGGAAGCCACTGAATATGAGCAGGTGAGCGAAGCAGTTCCAGTGAAGTAGAGGAAAAATATAAGATACCATTTTTGTCAGGATATGCCATCAATATATCAAAATAATAGTTCATATGTCAGTAATCTTTAGCTTCTCTTGTGGACAACAAGCAAATTATAGATCAATATTCATGGGATAAATGTTATCTCATACTTATTCTTTGCATGTAAATCTGTGGCAGAAAACAAATAATTCAGTAAAAGTTTAAGTAAATATAATTATGCATATCATTTTTTAAAATTATACTAAGATAGTAAATGTTACCAGAGTTCTAAAAATAAAGAAGATGACATATCAGAGCAATTGGAAAAATCTTCAAAAGTGGAACTTGAACTCTTACACATACACACGAACATGTGGATCTCTTCATTATGTTTCTTCGTTTGTGTTAGGAAATGTTAGCAAATATTTTGTTTGCTTTCCTCCATTTCGTAGTTCCTTTGCCATCAGGGAGGGCCATGTGACTACGTCTGTCTAGGAAAACAGGGCAGCAGCCATGCATGTCACTTTCTGGTTCAAGCAGTGAGATATTTATATAGGATTCCCTAGTTCTTCTCTTGCCCTGCCAAGGTGTCTGGCAATGTTTCTTCAAGAGGTTGAGCCTGGGTTCCTGAGTGACCACATAGACCAGAACCACGTGCCACGTCGCCAAACTTTTGTGGAGTGTAAGGCAAAATAAACCTACCCTATCCAGATGAATACACCATTCCTTCTTGTTCCTCCATCTGCTGTCTTATGCCTTGCCTAGTTTAGACATCTACAGGGGCCTAATGTTCTCTTTTCTGCATTACGAGCTCTTCCTATGTGTGTGACATTACTTTTAGAAAATAAAGATATAAATGCTAAAATAAAAACAACAAACAGGAAAGGACAAAAATCTCATAATTAAACTAAATTTTGAAAAAATATTGAAGAAAATATAGCAGAATGTTGGCAGTAGGTCTATCTGGAAAGGGCTTGGGTGATTGTTTTCTCTTACTTTAACTTTAATATGTTTTCCGATTTTTCTAAAATAAGCCTGCATTATTTTTATAATAAAAAATAAACCCTTTTAAAATTAAATTTTAAGGAAATGATTTGGAACCTTGCCAGAAGCTGGTTCTCATGAACACCAAACAGAATTGAAGTAGTAAAGAGAAGCAGATGAGAGTAATCTGATTTTTTAAGACTCCAAACATATGTTTGAGTTCTTATATCCAAGGCCATTGCAATATCTGCAATTCTTTTCCCCTCTATTCTTTGGAGAACATGATCAAATCTAATATTATAATATTGGGTTATAATTATTTTATAGTTTGAAATAAAATATTTAGGCTACTTCTTAGTTCTAAAGATTACTTAGATACTGTGCTGCCTAAATCATGTTTGAATGCACAGAAAAGTAAAACATTAGTCTTATTTGCTTCAGTTTGCTTTTCTCCAATAACTTTTCCATATGTGTCATTCAAAAACATTCCCACAGAACCTTATGTATTTGGTTGAGAATCTTTGATCTATAATATCTAACTTATTTTCTGCTCTCTGGAAGCTAACATGCAAAAAAAAAATCTACAACATATATTATTTTCACCTACAGAGTGATCATTTAGACATATTTGTTGATTTTTTTGTTATTGAAGTGTATTTGTTTCTCTAAGTTTTGTAGATATAAGGAAAATATTGCGGAAAAACCGCATTAGCCCACAGGTTATGATGGAAGGTTGATTGCTTACCTGTTAAGATATTCTAATTAAACCTTCTGTGATTTAATCCCCCAAAACCTAGATTTTCAGGTTTGGGTTTGAATTAATGTTTTACTAAAACTAAAGAAAATGTGTGGAAGAAAAATGTTTTACTATTTTTAAGATCTCAGAGACCTAAAGTTGACCAAAGTAATAGTATCTTGGCTGAAAATACCAAGGATATTTATAGGCAACAAGATGAACATAACATTTTAAGCATAACTTTGATGTAGATTTTTTCTATTCCACAATTTCCTAAGCTACGTTAAACTTCAAATGTTTTAAGGCCTTCACTCTCAAAACTGAGGAGAGCAGAAATCAGGCTATAATTTATAAGTAAAACAACATGTTGCCCATTGCTCTGATTTGTTCTTATTAACAGTATTCAGGTAATTTTTTTCCCCAATAATGTTAAAGTAGGACATGTGATGTTTGTGTTTAGTAAAACAGAGCATGTGTTTCAAAAGAACTCATGAAACCCTGTTTTACCTTCTTAAATAAAACTCTGCCTAATAACAAGCCAATGAGATAGAGTAGCATTGTAGTCCCAGGTAACTTACAAGAAATCTAAGAATCAGAGAAGTGTGATAAAACCTTATAAGGTCATGGAGAACCTAGGACCAGCCCACCCTGAATAAAAATATCTCAGTATTTAAGAAAAAAGACCATATACTAGGGCTGCTGTAATTGCCTGATTATTGTTGATTATTTCATTTATGTTTTGTCATTGCTACCAAAACAAAGTATATGCTAGAATAAAAACAATTCAGAGGCTCTCTCTTTCCCTATTTTAAATGATTTAGTGGAGCAAAACACTCACAGCCCTACTGCATCCCTAGTCAAAGCCGTCTATTATACTATCACTTAAACTTTTAAATATCTGTTGTGCAATAGATATAGTGTTGGAAATGCTAAATAAGAAAGGAACAAATGATGGAGAGTGTAGCTACAAAATCAATCTTAAACCTTTATGTCTGTGGTCACCAACCCCCAGGCAGTGGCCTGGTACCAGTCTGCAGCCTGTTAGGAACAGGGCCACCTGAACTCCACCCCTCCCACCCCCATGCATGGAAAAATTGTCTTCCATGAAAAGGGTCCCTGGTGCCAAAAAGGTTGGGGATCACTGCTTTATATCATCTTCTGCAATCATATGTTCCTGTCATTCTAACTTTCTCACTCCTCTACAGACCATGAGCTCAGGAATCAGACTACCCGATTTAAATCCTTGTTCCTCCATTTATTATCTATTTGGTTTTCACAAGTTATTTGACCTGCCTCTCACTTGCAAAATTGCACTGACAATATTATCTACTTCATGTAGTTGTGTGAGAATTAAATGAGATAATACAAGAGTTCAAAACAATGCTGGGCCCATACAAACACTCCATAAATACTTGTTATCATCATCATTATTATTGGCAGTAGGATTATTATTACTATTACTAACTGGAATGTCATCAAGGCAGGCACTTCTTTCCATTAGGCACTTCATGACATCCTTCATTCTACCATCATTTATTTTGTATCTACCATGTGCTGGTTTCTGTGCTAACCTTTGCAGTCATAAAGATCAATAAGACAAACTGACTCTTGAAAGCTTCCCTACAAAGCTTGTACCCCTTTAACCATTTCACCTCTTTTCTCAAGAAGAGTCACCACTTCATCAGTTCCTTGTTCTTCTATCATTCTTTCTCTCCAGAGCCAGTTATGGATTAGTTTTACCATCCACTTTTGGCCCTTGTGTAGACAAGCACAGTGGATGGTGCCCCTGCAGAAGTAACAGCATCTGTTTCAAAGATTTCCCACTTAACTCAAAGTACCTACCACACTCCCGCTACTCTCACCCTCAGCAAGTGGTTTTGCCTATTTCATGGAAAAAATAATGAACAACATGAGCTAGAAACTCTGCTCATCCTCAGCAAACAAGGGACGAATTACCGGTGTCTACTCATGTTGCCATCTCTCTTTCTGCTGTGTTAGAAGAAGAGAATTCCTCCTCATCAAACCAGTGCCATCACCTGAGCCTCAGAGGTCAACATTTTCCATCTCCTCCAAGACCTCATGGAGTCCCAGGACTTTGTCTCATGAAGTGTTATTTTTTTTCTTTTTTCCTTCTCATGTCTTTAAACTGTCTCTTATCTTTAAGTTCCATTCCCTATTTCCCCTCTCAGATTCATTCTCCCAAGTATTGCTCTAACTTGCTTCTTCAATTTACACCCAAAGTACTCAAAGGAAGTTTAAATTTGTATTACCTTTCATATTCATTCAACCCACTGCTGTCTGGCTTTATATCATACTAATTCCCTGAAACTATTCTTCAAATTACCAAATTCAATGGAAGGTTGTTAATTTTTAGCATTTGATACTGCTGATCACTCTTCGATTCTCATATCTTTCTGTTGGTAAAACAATGCTCATTGCTGATTTTCATTTTGTCTCTTTCACAACTACATCTCATTTGCTTCTCTGCTCCTTAAATCCATGCTGTCTAGGTTCTTCGGCCTCTCCTTTTTGCTTTCTGGACACTGTCTTAAGACGCTGCTGCTACACTATATTTTCCACGTAATCTACCTCAAGGTTGTCCCAGCAAGACCACCCTCCAGCACCCACTCACTTTGTGATGCCACACCCAGAGGGGATTCTGGTCAATTTTCAGTACAACAGGACCACTCTTACTGTATGCTTGGATAGCTCACCTTATTAAAAAATAAATGTATCGCTGGTTCCATTCCCCTTA
>RJWJ010020770.1:0-28678 GCA_004363605.1 Indri indri | reverse complement strand
GCACAGAAGAATAAATTGCATTTGTCAGGGTTTGCATGAATTATTTACCATAATCACCTAAATGTTTCTAAACTTTGAATAATCCAAAGTGCATCGTGCCCCTGCAATGTGGGCACGTTGGAGAAATTCCTTTCGATGAAACCGAGGGAAAGAGCCAGCCAGCCGCCTGGGATTCCCATCATCTCCAAACCACCCAGTGCGTTTTTAAAACTGGATCAAAAATTGTTCTCTGATGTCAGCCTCATGTTTGGAAGCGGGAAAGCTCCTTACTTAAAAAAAAACTGGTGCAACTATAAGGAACCTCTTGAAACGCACACATGCATTTTCACACGTCAAAAGACAAGTATGCAGTTAGTAAAACTTACCAAAATTGGGATTATTTTGTGAGGGGAAAAAGTCCTGCAGGTTCTAGAGAGGTAAGTGCTGCTCCCCGTCCAGCCCTCCCCCACTGTGAGCTCTGTGACAGGCAGGTGGGCAGCAAGTGCCATGCAGCGAGCCACCTCGTCCTGCTGTCAGTGTGCCCGCGTGGCCCCACCTCAGGGCCAGGTAACCCTGGGACGCGACAGTGGCGCTAGGCAGACAGCACCCACTCCCACTTTCTCTTGCCCTCGGCAGCTGGGCTCTGCCCTGCATAATCGGACGATTTCTTAGGGCTCCTCCATGGTGCCTTTAAGTGACGTCTGAGAACTAACACAGCGCCATGGCTCCAACTGGGACTACACAGGCACGTGAGACAATGCTTCTGTCCAGCAAGCGGGGGGCCCAGAGAAGTACCCACTAAACAGGCAGGGGCTCAGAGCGAGGAGTTTAGCTCCCTGCTAACCTAGTGATTCGAACAGACAGCCAGTGCTGGACTTTGCAGCAAAGGTTGGAATCTTCCGGGCCAAGAGGGCAAGGTGACAGGCAGTAAGTGGCAAGCTGGCAGACAGGCCCCTCGGCCCCTCTGTTGAGGACCTCAGGTCTGCACCCCATCCCTACCCAGGACAGCTGCTTCAGCCCAGGCCCGGCTCCCCAGCCCCCAGCCCTGCTTTTCCAGTTGCGCATCCATGGATTCGTCTGTGTGGCAGGACCCCCCGCCCCACTCAGGGTCAGGTGTACCTGGTCACAGCTGCAGCTAGCCCTGACAGAGAACCCGGCTTGCGCTAAGGCAAAAAAAGAACAAGGAAAGAGATGGGCAGTCACTTCTGTTTCTTGCCCAAGGCCCTCCCCGTCCCAGTCCCAGGTTCCCCGCTGTCCGCGGCCAGGCCTCCTCGGGGTGGAAGCCCTGGCCGGCCGTCGTGCCAGGTGCAGGCAGCCTCCTGTTTCCCTGCTTGTCATACAGGCCACCCCGTCCGTCACCCCAATGGGTCCTGGGGGGATGGCTTGTCCAATTTATTCATCGGCAATTGTGATGTTTAACTTTTGCCACTGGCTGCCCTTGGACAACGTTATCTTGGGAGCCGGCCTTGGTGCCGCCTTCCAGCGGTCCCCCTGAAGGCACTGGGGTGGGGAGGGGTTCCCAGGGCCCATTGCTGGCCGAGAAGAAAGGGAAATCTCAATGGCAAGGGGTGAGGCCACCTTTTCTTTGGCTTTTCTTCTATTTATAACCTAAACTGTTGTGTTTGCTCTGATATCAAAACAGTATCACAGGAGCCTCCTGACAGGCGAGGCAATAACACTGTTCATTAATCCTAGGCCCCGGCCCCGCCCTCCGAGCTCCTCGGCAAAGGTGTGTAAACAGACTGGCCTTTCCCTGACCCCTGGAAACCAGCCCAGCTTGCTGCTTTGTCAAACTGGGGGAGTGGGAGCATCTTAGAAACGCTCACTCCACAGGAAGCACTTTCCTCCTCGCCCCCACCCCCAGCCCACCCAGGACCCCCAGCCCCCACAAGCACCCCACGCCCAGTGCACACTCACTCACGCAGGTGCACGTGACGCAGCTGCAGCGTCCCCCTTGTTGGCAGAGCACAGAACCGAGGGGCACGCAGACAAGCATCCTTTGAACTTGAGCAGAAAGCAGCTGCAATTTCTCCTCGAGGCCCTCCTAGGCGCGTGCTGCCTACGAAATGACCAGAACTGTCGCAGATCTCTTGCTAACCGCCCCTTAGAGGATTTGGACCAGGGCACCTGGGCTTCCCCCTGGTCTGCTGAGGGACTAAGCGGCCACGCGCCACACAACACACACGGTGACCCACACCCAGCAGGCACGTGCTCCCTGGTGAAGCAACTCCCTGACTGCCCTGCTGGGCAGAGGAGCAAAACGGTCCCAATGTCACAGGTTAAAGGACCACCTTGGCTTCAGGTTTGTAACTGCACTTGCGTGAGGGCAAAAAGCTCAAAGTCCCAGAACAACACCCTCCAAACGTTACGTCCGCATCCCTGAAACCGGAGCAGCGACCACCGTGCAGAATAACTCGGCCCAAATCACGTGCGAGCAGGTCAGATCTGCTTGCTGGTCAGGGTCCCCTCCTGTTCTGAGCCACTGCTCTCCCGGCGACATCGGTGTCACCCCACCCCACACTCCCACACACAACCTTCCCAGCCACGGGCCTGTGCCGGGTGGGAGCCCCAGCTTCTCTGACACGGGCGCCGGCACACCCCTGCTGACCACCACTGCTCGCCCAGTCGGGCCCCGGGCGTGACCTTCTCGGCACGTACGCTCCCTGGCCAGACTGGCCGGGAAACCCGATATTTCTGTACCTGGCAACGACAAGCCTTCCTAAGCTTCAGAGAATAAATTAGAGTGGGGTTCAAGTAGGCTCAGCTGCGGCGGATGGGCAAATTGATTTGCTTCCCATCTGGGAGATTAAATTCCACTGCCCAAAAATGGCAGCGGGGTAATGAGCTGTCAGTCAAACGGCGCACGGCCAGGGCTGGGTGCATAATTGAAACCCGGGGGCTCCTCCTTAGGGCCCACGGAGGCCCCGGCTACGGGTTCCCACCCTGAGGAGGCTTCTACACCCCAGGAGAAGACATACGTGGCCCTGTGGCCACATCCTCTAGAGGGAAGCGCCACCTCCACAGCCGCAGGATAACTTCAAGGAACTTTCTCTGGGCTCAGAGTGCAGTCACCAACAGCGCCTCCCAGATGTCATCGTGGGCAAGCACAAACAACTGGGAGGACAACTTCCCTGAGATTACCCTGAGGGACACCTCTTTCCAGGGACCCCCACCCGAACTCTCCTATGCGCCTTCATGTGCGTCCCCGGTCACCCAGGGCTTCTCAAAGGGCAGCGCCCCAAACCTCCACCAGAGCCCGCTCAGCCCTGCACGGAGCGCAGACACACGCGCACACCCCGGCTTTCCCCGCGCCGCAGCTTGAGGTAGTGGCGCCAGCGTCCCCATGTCATAGCTAAGGAAGCTGAGGCGCGCAGAAGTGCAGAAGCTGCCTCCAGGCACCCCGGCAGTCCTGGGAATGGAGAAGGGCTGGTCCCTCCCTCCAACCTCCCCCTGCCCGCACTCTCCCCACCCAGACTTACTCTGCAGGGCCACTCACATCTTGCTTTCAGGCCTCTGCGCACGCCAGCTCCTCACCAGAACACACTGTCGCCACTTATTTGTAGTCCTGCTCAACCTTGGAGGTCTCTGCTCTTAGATGGTCCCTACGCCTCCTCCAGGAAGCCTTCCCTGACCACACTGGGTGGGCAAGGTGCCCTCTCCCAGTGCACCCCGCACCTGTGCATGTACCAGCCAGAGCGCCGTGCCCACTGGGGCCAGCTATCCTGTGTCCACAGGGCCATCACCCTCATCAGACACTGAGTGCTGTTCACACACACCTTCCCTGAGCCCTCGAGGCCAAGCTCGTGGTAAGCGAGCAAAAAGAGACCCCATCCTCCAAGGCGGCAGGGACCAGGGCCCTGGAACCTGCTGCACCCTCGGTGCCTTGCCCAGAGGGCCGGAGTAGGGTGGGGGCTCTCTCCTGGTGGCCATACGGATCACTGCCAGGACTCAAAGGCCAGGCAGCAGGCAGAGGGCCTGACCCAAAGAAGGCAGAGGGGAGGTGGGGGGAATATTTCTCTGAGGACATTCCTGACACTCCACCCCTATAGAAGTCAGGTGGCAGCCAGGGGTGACCCATGGCACTGGACCACGCATGGGGTCTAATGTCTGCATGAGGCCCAGCTCGGCCCCTCTCGCCACACTGCTGACCACAGCCTGGGTCTCCTGGCATCTGGGGCTTCTGCTTTCCTTGGCTCCTGATTTGAAACGGGAGTGGACATGGGACCTTTCTGGCTAGACGCTGAATCCACGGCATTAATAAACAGGGAAAACAGGGAGCAATGTCTGCAGGTGCTGCCTGTGAATGGCGGCAGCACAGAGCCCTTGCCTGTGTAGCAGTCAGCTTGGTGGACACATTTTTCAGGCCAGGGTATTGGCCAGAGGGCATGTGTCCTTGTTGGGCCACCAGTAGCATGTCCTGACAACCCTACCCACAAGCTTGAGTCAGGAAGCTTCTTCTCACAGCCCAGCCTGGGACAGAAGGACTTGGTCCTGCTGCCAGCTCAGGCCATGGCCTGGGTCCGCGTGGTGTTGGGCTCCCACGGCAGAGGACAGGCCTGCGATCGCAAGCGCAGGAAGAGCGGCCCTGTGAGTCCCCATGTGCCCGATGGGACAGCATCCAGCTGTCTACTGCCCAGACCCCCACAGCACAGAGGCGAAGCCATCGCTTCGTGAGACTCAGAGGCACCTGCCACCTCTGTTCAGGTACAAAAGCGACAATAGCCGCATGACACGTGACCTGTGCTGGGGAGTAGCAGCAGAGCTAGTGCTGCGTAGGCTGAGGAGCCTGCCCTTAGTGTCGCTTCATCAAATCCTCCCGACCGCCCTGCAAAGCGAGCATCATCACCCTGCTTTCCACGTAAGGGAGCTTGAATCAGACAGGTGAAGTGACTTGCCCAGGCCACACAGCAGGACCCTGGCAGAACCAGGATCAGCCAGGAACGAGTAACTGCAGGTGACGCTTGGCACCTGCCTCCCCTGGCCTTGACAAGACTGCTGTTCCATTTTACAGACAAAGAGGTGAGGAGAGGCTTCACAAGCACCTTGTCCAAGGCCACAGAGCTCCCGAGCGTGGGAGCCAAGGTCTGCGGCCCGGCCCTGAGCTCTGCGCTTCCTCTCGGGCCTCCGGGGCGGAGCCCCAACTGACACAGGAAGCGGCCCCCAGCTCCGCTCCTCCCCAGGTTGGGGTCCGGCCGGGGCCTTCCAGTAATTAGTGGGCTCTTGTTAAGACCCAGTCGCGCCGTTCCCGGGCCAGCACTTGTTTTTGTTCCCATGCGGAGGCCCTCGCAGGAAGGCCAGGCGCACGTGCGCAGCCCCATAAATCCAGCCGGCGTCGCTCATTACAAGGTTCCGCTTCACGACTCCGCCGGCCCCAGCCCGCGCGGGCTCCGCAGGCCGACGGGCCTCCCTGCAGCCGCCCGGCCGCCCGTGCCGCAGACATGAGCTCATCCAGCACGTCGCGTGTGAGGAAGTGGCCGGGCGGCGCTCTCGGCAGCGCGGGCACAATGTGCCTATTAAGGCCTGTCAGCCCCCCAGCCCCCGCCCCGCCCCCGGGGCAGGACCACCCCACTCCGGGCCCTGCCCAGCTCCTGAGGACTCCGCTTCCAGAATCCGGGTCACGGGGATGCGCCCTGTGGGCGTGGCCTGTCCGCTCAGCACGAGGCCACAGGAAGTCGAAGCAAGGCTGGGGGACCTGAGTGGTGGGAGAAGCGGGCTCAGGGTCAAAGCCCATCCCGGCGGACTGGCCACCTCCCCGGGGGCTCTTGGGCAGGTGGCTCAATCCCTTGGACCTCCATACCCACAGCTGTGAAATGGGAAGCTACTCACCATCCTGGCCACCCCACCCCCGGGGCACTGCCATGAACAGATGACAGGACAGAGGGGCAGGTGTCCCATAACCCAGGCAGCCCTGTGGAGATGGACTGGCAGAGAGAGAAGCGCGGGCCAGGAAAGCACCGCTCTGCACCCGGGACCTTCCGCCCCTGCGCCATGGCTCTCCCTCTGCAGGAAACCTGGCTGGTCCGTCCTTCTGCGGTCTGAGGACCTGGCGGGGGCATGACGAGGTCGGCCACCGCCATGGGATTGTGGGGCAAGTCACCTTGCCTCTTCAGGGCGTGGTCTCCTCTTCCGTGAAATAGACTTGACAGCACAGTGTTGGTCATGAACACTTAATAAATGGGAACTGTCTCTATCGCTTCTACTGACACGTGGGGTGGAAGGTGGTACCTGCCGGAGCTGGGATCCACACTCTGGCTGTGGTGCTGGAGAGCCGCCCCGCAGAGCCCCGTGGCTGCCTGCGGCTGAGGGTGCCGAAGACATTGGCAAGCCCCTCTCCATGTGGTGCTCCATGGCTCAGAGAGGAGCTGGGTAACATCCAATTTGGAAGGAACATTCTAGAACTGCAGTGTCCAATACAGTAGACACTAGTCACATGTAGCTACGTAGACTCATTAAAATCAAATAAAATTAAGAATTCAGTTCCTTGTGCACACTTGCTACATTTCAAGCGCTCAGTGGCCACATGTGACTAGTGGCTACTACATTGGACAGCCGTGATTATAGAACATCTCTAGCGTCGCAGAAAATCGTATTGGGTGGCTCTGTTCTAGAACACCAAGTCCACGGAGCCCTTCGGAGTGACACCCCAAGCTTTCCATACCATTCAACTCGGAGTATGGAGCAAAAACCACAGCGAGGGCATTTCCACGAGCCAATGGTTCTATGCTACTGACAACGCTAAAGACAGAGATAGTCGTGACTGTGGACACAGTAATACCCACATGTGGGACATTTCTAAGTTCCAGGGACGAAGCTGGGTGCCTGACATTCATCATCGCGTCAACTCCCCACAAAATACTTCGCCATTAGTGACGTATCTCTATTTTACAGACTCCGGCTGAGGAAGCCCGGCAAGGCGGTGGGGCGAAACCAGCCGACTCCACAGCCGCCCGCCCCCTGGTGCAGAACCTGCCCGGCCTCCCTGTGTTTGGAACGGGTTTACACACGCAGGGGTTCCTGCCCTTTCCATGAGGTGTCTGTGCGTCTCTTCCTCTCAGGAAAGCTCAGACTTGTCTGGACCCAGGCCGAGGGCCACTCAGGTCCTTGTTGGAGAATTTAATTCCCCTGACAGGCCTGCGGGGGCCACCCATGACTGGTGGAGCTGCCCTGGCCCCACCAGCCTCCCCAGCTCCTGGAGGAACCTGCTCGCTGCCTAGCTCCAGCCCACCTGGGACCAGGTACGACTGAAGGAGGGGCGGACTAAGGCCCCAGCTGTGCTGCCAGACCCCTTCCCAGCCACAGCCCCCTGCAGGGTCAGGTCACAGAGCTGAAAGGGACAGCAAGTGTCAGATGGCTGCCCCGATGCGAGCACCTGTGAGCAGCAGCAGCCCACGTGTTTCTGCTCAAAGCCAGTGTGTCGCACACACCAAGGCACAGAGAGCAGGACAGGGTGACCATGCTGGACACCTGCTAGTTTAGAAACCCAGAACCTTAGGCACCCAGCAGGGCAGGGAAACGTTCCCGGGCAAGGGGAACTCTCGCCCGCACACTGACAAGGGCCACACAGGCCAGCCAGCCTCCAGCAGGGACTCACCAGAAACGCCCTGCTGGCCGGGGGCAGCCCCACAGCCGACCCCGCTGCCCGCGGCATGAGTCTGCCGAGCTCGTGCGGGCCGGGCCCAGACTCCAAGTCCCCACGCATCTGAACCGGCTCGCGCCTCCCTGCCGAGGGCGGGGGGAAGCTCTGCACCCCTGCGCCTGATCCCACGTTTGTCTCGCTGAAGCCCTAGGGCTCCAGTTTAAGAGCCTTTTTATAGACTCCTATAAAGGAGAAAGTGAACTTTTAACATGTTTGCACTCCACTAAGTCAATACGCATAAAAGGGACAACAGCTGAGCTTCCTCTGACACTTGCGGTCCAGCAGGGCCATCGGGCTCCAGTGGGCACCCGCGGCGGCTGCTCCTCACCCACAGGCCCGGAGCGTGGCCCCCAGTTTGCAGGCCGGCCGGCCGCCTGGGCCGTGGGCGGGCACTAATGAAGCCGGAAAGTGCCCCCCGGCCGGGCTAATGGGCGGCTCCCATCCCCACTCAGCCGAGACGGCCCCCCAGACGCACGCTTCCATGGGAAGGTTTAGAGGAGGGGAAACGCGGAAGCTGTAAAGTTTTACTAGGAATTCTCAACCATCCTCCTTTGGCCCCGACACTCACGCTGCCCTTCATTTTTAAGAGAGCTTCCTTTTTGCTTTGAACTTACCCCTTGAAGCCAAGCAACGCTGTGCCCGCCTCCAGGATCCAGGATCAGGGCTCAAACTCCAGAGGGGCCTGCCTGCCCCGGAGGAAGAGAGAGATGCCTGCTCAGGGCACCCCAGAGGGCATCTCCTGCCCCACCTTGCCCTGGAACCATCCCCAAGGATGCCATCTGCCTGCCATCTCGTCAAGGCCAAGGGAACCAGAGTTTTATGCCTGAGACACAACACGCTCCCAGGGTTGGGTTTACAGACATCTGCGCACAGCTCTCCACTTGCTCGTTTGTACCAAGCACCTCCCGTGCGCCAGGCGCAGACAAACGATGCCAGCAGCAGCCACCATTGATTGGGCCGTATTGGGCACTTGGTGGGTATTAGCTCAGTGGTTCAGAAAGGGGACATTAGAGTCAGTTACCGGGTTCAAGTCCCAGCTCTGCCACTTACTAACTGTGATCTTGGGGGCATCACTCAGCTTCTCTGAGTCTATAACTTATCTATAAAATAGGAACAATAATTACCCAACACACACACACACACACAACCCATGAGATTGTTGCCAGGATTAAGCAGCACAGTGTATGTGACCAGCATACAGTAAGTACTCAATAAATGGTGGCTTAAAGCTCTGACAACTCTGCAAGGAGAACACCATTATCCCCTTTTTGGGGAGGAGGGAGTTGAGGCTTAGAAGGTTAAATGACTTACTCAAGGTCACATGGGAAGAAAGAGACAGAGCTGGGTTTGGATCCCAGTTCTCTCAGACTCCAAAGCCCACAACCTTAAATGCTATAGTGCAAAACACTCCAGGCTTGAGAGCAAAGCAGGCCCCCAAATAAGTAAGAAAAGCTTAGTGTTGATAAACTTACCTAGAATTTTGCAAATCATCAGATCTCCAAAGCAATTATTTTAATTTCAGCATCGGTCTAGTGTTGTTTCTTACTGTGAGCGGGCAATGGTGGGGGTGGTGGAGGTGATGTCATGATGTTTTCCTTGCTTAGGGGAGCAGTCTAGTGCACGGCGCCGATTTTTTTATCTGCTGTACAAGAGCAAACCCTTACTCCATGGCCAGTTAACTGGACACAGCTCCTGAGATGATGGGCCACCAGGAGGTCTCCGACTGGCTGTGTACTCAAGTGTGGGGTGGGCAGGGGGGTATTCCAGGCAGAGGTCAAGGCCCCCTCATTCCCCACCACCCCCACAGAGCTGTCTCTCGGCCACATCCTGGCCTGGAATGATCTGGGAGATCGAGATCTCTTTGCACATTCTGAAGATTGTCTGATAACCACCTTTGTGGAATTCTTACTTTCTAGGGGAATGTTTGGGATCACTCAAGAAATAGTTTCTCCTTGTTTCTGAATGATCAAGAACTCCCCAGTGTCCAAGTATAAAGCTAGGACTGGGATGATGTTCCAGCCTGGAATCAGCCAACAGTCAAAAGTCAGAAATGATGGATCCATGGAGAACATCTGGGTGGCAGGTAGGGAAACCGAGGCCCGGGGTGCCGAGGGACTTGCTCACAGCCAGTCCCAGTCTCCTGTCAGTGCCGAGAGGCAGGCGTCACTGTCTCACCTGCCTGACTTTCTCTCTTTGCCTCACGCTCTTTTATAAATGCCCTGAAATGCCCGGATCCCACGGCAACTGTCTGCGCTGAATTCCTCTCTGGATAAGGAGTCGATTTGTTTTTCTAAGCTGTGAAGAGGCCTGGGGAGGTGAGGACCGGTTAGGTTCTGGAGGAGACCCGCCTGAGCAAAGGCCAGCCTGCTCACGGAAGGTTCTTGAGGCCTTAAGAAAGCAAAACACTGAAGCTGACTGTCCCCGGCCGTCACTGCAGCCCCATCCCCAGCCCCTCCGAGCACAGTTGGCTGCCAGCACGCACTCTCTTGTTGAACCCACGGACAAAGGTGTTGGTTTAGCGCTCACCGTCTGACTGCACCGCGGCCAAAAGGCATTTTTGAGAAAAGCGCACTGACCCCACCACTGCCGTGGCTTTCTACACAGGCGTGACAGTGGGGTGGATTCTCCCTGTCCTTGCTGCATGGTCCTCAGCACCCACCTCTGGCGGGCATGCGCCCTGCTGGGGACCTCAGCTCTCCGGAGCACAGCCGCGGGGACAGCCGTGGGGCCAGAAACCGTTCCAGAAATGCGGTCGGGTGGAGAGAAATCCCTGCTGCACAGTTGGCCATCGTGACTCCATGGGAGAGAGGGGTCACCACCCCAGGTCAGCGAGGCAAAGGCTGTCCCTAGCGGCCAGTGTTCCTCCGTTTGCTCCTGATCTGCTGTTGGTGTGATTCCAGAGGAAATGAACGCTGAGCCGCTGGAGGACGCCACGGAGGACACCCCAGCAAAAGTGACAAGGGAAGAGATGGGACCCTGCACAGAGGCAGCCAAGGACGGTGGTCTGGGGCAGTTCCGGAGGGACGACAGGGAACGGGAGGCAGAGCCCTGGTGCGCTTCAAGGGTGAGCCTCTCCGCTCGTCATCTCATTCGGCCCAACCTCAGGCCTTGGCGTCTGTGTTACTCTGCTGCTGCTGGTGCCGCTGCCGCCGTGACGACTCACCACAAAATCAGCGGCTTAAAAGGACACAAATCATCTCACTGTCCCAGAGGCCAGAAGTCCAAGATGGGTCCCGCTGTACTCGAGATCAAGGTGTCAGCAGGGCCGTGCTCCTTCGGGAGGCTCTCAGGGAGCATCGCTCCCTTGTCCTGTCCAGCCCCCAGGGCTGCGCACACTGCTTGGCCCATGGCCCTTCCTCCATCCTCAAAGCCAGCTGTTAGTATCCTCAAACCCCCTTCCCCGTCCTGCCATGCTGTCCCCTCTGACTCTGACACTCCTGCCAAGGCGGGAACGCTGGGCCTGCTGGGTAATCCAGGATCATCTCCCCAGTTCAAACCCTGGACTTAATCACATTCGCAAAGTCCTCTCTGCCACGTGAGGGACCATATGCACAGGTCCTGAGGTTTACGGTGTGGACATCTTTGGGGCATTATTCTCCCTACGACAATGTCCTCGTACACCCTTGGGCATAAGTGCTCCTCACACGACCAGCAAGAGAGAAAGACGAAC
This sequence comes from Indri indri, assembly GCA_004363605.1. Lineage (NCBI taxonomy): Eukaryota > Metazoa > Chordata > Mammalia > Primates > Indriidae > Indri > Indri indri. The sequence continues at coordinate 17,393 of RJWJ010020770.1, read as the reverse complement.
TGTCATTACCAGGAAAGGGTTAACGAGACCCGTGTGCTCCGCCCTGGGAGGGAAGGAACTGCAGTAGATGACGCGCTGCTTTCCCCGCAGAGTGCCCGTTCTCCCAGTGTCACCCACCCGCGGATGAATGTGACACCAAGGGGACCTGCTGGACACGGGAGTGCAGAGCCCCTCTCCCAGGGCTGGGCAGGCGCTTCCCCCCGGCCAACTGGGCCTCCCGCTCACCCCGCGTCTCCCGTGTGCGCCCCACTCCAGTCTCTAACAGACCCACTTGGTAAAGCTCAGTGTGGGCTCCAGTCTCGTTTCTTGATACTACAGATTCATGGCGGGATGAAGTACGGGTGGCACGGAGCCACGGATGGCCCAGGAGGCGGGTTCTGAGCCCGCACCGCGGCAGCGGGCGCAGTGCCTCGTGCCCGTGCTGTGAAGCTCCCGCCGGGGGCGCGGCGGCGTGCTGGCTGGCAACGCGGGCAGGGAGACACGGCTCCGAACGCCCACACGGCAGTTCTTCTCCTGCTCCTGCCACTGTTTTCTGTGTCACTGTGGGCACTGGACTGAGCTCTCTGGGATGCAGTTCCCCCCGCCGGGAATGGGGATGTCAGTGGTCCCCGTGGCCTCAGCATGGCAGAGCGGTGGACAGTCAGCCCTCAGTATGGTGGGTGGTGGCCCGTTTTATTTTTAAATCACAAGTTTTAGCATGGGGCCTGCCACACAGTATAGACTCATTGCATAGTCACTACTAGAAACATCTTTCATTTGCATTTTGAAGTGCCCTGTCCCAGACGAGCAGAGGTGTGGGTGGCCCCAGAGGCCTGACCACACCTTCTAGAAAGTACGCCTGGTGAGTGCCAACACCTGAAAGAGTCCCTCTTGAGAAGACACGTGGGGCCTCCCTCTGCCGCTGGATTCCAGGTTCTTGCAGCTGCCCTATCTGCACTGAGGGGGGTGGGAGAGGCATGCAGGACAGGGTGTCCCCATCACCACCTGTCTGGGCTTCCCTCCCCGCCCCGCAGTCTCACTGCTTTCTCCATCGGCTCTTCACACGCCAGACAAGGGTGCTCACTCCTGGCCAGCAGGTCACGCTCCGGTCTAGGAGGCAGAAGCTGCCTGGGACGGGGCAGGTGTGGACAGTCCAAGCCCTCCCGTGGGGCCCCAGTAAGCCCCTGGTTCATCTGCAGAGGTCGGGCGCACAGCCTCACAGCCACGCCGCTCACACACGCCTGTCTCTCAACCTTAAGCATCGGCGCTGCCAGCACCAGCGGCTCCAGACAGCAACTTCGAAGACAACAGCGCCCCGGCACCCCCAGCCCTAACCGCCCCACGCAGCCTCTGCCCACACGCACTGCACCCCACGCCCCCATTTTAAAAGATTCGCTTTGCTGAATCATTCAAGTATCTGCAACCGTCATGAAAAGGGAAGGGGGAATTGCCCCCAAACCCACCGCCGATCGATGCCTCCTGTCACTGTGCACACACCCATGCGCAGACGCACAGCTGTGCAGACTGTGTGCGGAGGGGCCGCTCCGTGCTGCCTCCCAGCAGCCTGGCCCAGCCGTGCCTTGTTTTCTGGAGCTGCGCAGCATGGTGAAGGCGGGTGGGCTTCAGAGCCAGGCAGACCTGGCTTCTCACCTCAGCCACCTACTAGGTGTGTGACCTTGGCTACATCACTTGCCATTTCTGAGACTCAGTTTCCTCATTTGTAAACATGCTACAAAAGGCTGCTGTGGGGGTCAAATTAGATTATCTGAATAGATGACTGACACAGGATCTTGCACACAGTAAGTGCTCACTAAATGCATGCTGATTACTTCCTCTTCCACCTCCTGTGTCCGTACATCTTAATCCCACCCTTTTTCTGACAATAGCCCCCTAAGAGAAACTGGGTCTATCCTTCCTCTGGAGGCCCCGGGGCTGAGCCAAGGCTGTGCCCCGAGTCTTCTGGAGAAACTGCCTCCCGTGTGCCGGGACCAGTGGTGTCGGTGCCGTGCAGAGGACACCTGCTCCTGGCACCGGGCAGGCCACTGTCCCACCACAAACAGCTGGAAGTGCTAGATAAGACACAACAAACATAACCTTACATGTAAGACTCAGCTAAACAGAGAAACGAAAGCAGAGCCGGTGTGGAAATCCACAGGGCTAAAGCACCAGCCGAGGCCAGAGCCACACGGGCACCGCAGCCGTGGCTGCGCCACTGCCGTGACCTGCCACGCCCCACTCCACAGGCTGGAAGCCAGCCCCGCGGTTCCTTAGAGGCATCCACAGGTGTGTGCGCTCTCTCTCGCTCTCGTGCTCTCCCCACTTAATTACAGATATTTTGGGTTCGAACCTACCAGGCATGACCTTAATCTAATCAAAGGCTTTAGGGTCTTAACAAATGTGCGACGGCCACATCTGTAATCTGATTTTTGTTCTGACACAATGTCTTAATGGCCGTGCTTTAATGTGGTCTTTATCTTAATGGCCACACCCTTAACTTGGTGAGGAAACAGTTCCACTTTGCAACTCTGAAAGTCCAAGGACTTTAGGAGTCGCTCAATTCTGTTTGCAAAGTGGCCAGTTCTTTACTGAGCCCGTTTCTTTCTGGTAGTACCTTATGAAATGGAACTAATTAACCAATTCGCAAAAGGAATCCTTGGACCCCAACTCCCTACAGGCAGGGATAGGTGGAGAGAGTTACTCAGCTACTCTAAGGAGGGCATATTTCCTAATGTTTTCTTTGGAAGTAGGCAAGATGACGGAAAGGAAGGAACTCCTAGAGGGTGAAACCAGGGGCCATGGAGAACAGCAGAAATAGGACCTCATCAAGGAATACTCCCTGACCCCAGGGTGGGAGGATTTCACAGTCTTTCCCATAAGGAAGAACCTGCTATGACCCACTGCTTTGTTTGCGCCCCCCAGTCTTCCCCCACCCATCCTTTTTTTTTTGAGACAGAGTCTGGCTCTATTGTCCAGGCTAGAATGCTGTGGCGTCATCATAGCTCTCAGCAACCTCAAACTCCTGGGCTCAAGCGATCCTCCTGCCTCAGCCTCCTGAGTAGCTGTGTCTTCCCCTTTTCAGATGGGAATGATAATTATGGTTGCTTTGTCCCAATTCTTCAGTTATATATTGTGGGAGGGTTTTGGTGGATCGGGTGTCCCTTTATCTCACAGGCCCCCGGGCCAGTAGGAACTGATGTCCACAAGACTCTGGGCTTGGTGCTGTGGCTGGATGAGATTTGGGACTGTTTTGGAGAGGGAGCAGTAAGTGCGCCCTGCTTGAGGGAAACGAATCATTTGTGGTCAAGAGGACAGACTAGGGAAGATTGCAATTGCCCCCCCCCCCCAGGATGAAACAGACCCCCACACACACCACTTTTCTGGGGCTTTGCAGCGTGAATTCCTTTGGCCAGTGGCATGTGAGTGGACGTGATGTGTGCCGAGGTTAAATGTCCATTTGTGGTCTGTCTTGGCCCTACGAGGCCTGAGAATTCACCTGGGTGACTGCTGCCCCTTCAGCCTGGGTCCTGGAAGGAGAGCCACGTGGATCAGAGTCACCAGAGCCAACCCACAGGTCTGGGAGCAAAAAGTAGCTGCTTCTGTTGTCAGTATTTCTCTCAAAATTTTAATGGAAGATAGCGACCGAAGAAGTTTGTTATGTATCTCAACAGATTTCCATTTCCTGAAGATAATAGAATGGGGAGGAGAACTATTTAAAGAGAAAATGGCAGACACCTTTCCAGAATTAATAAAAGGTGTTAACTCTCAGATTTAAGAAGCCCAGAAAATCCCAAGTAGGATAAATAAAAAGAAAGTCACACTTAGACACAGTGTCGTGAAACTGTACAACTTTAGAGACAAACAGGGACAGGCGCGTTGGCTCACGCCTATAATCCCAGCACTTTGTGAGGCCAAGGTGGGAGAATCGCTTGAACCCTGGAGTTTGAGACCAGCCTGGGCAATATAGTGAGACCCGCCTCTACAAAACAAAAAAGTTAGCCAGGCATGGTGGTACATGCCTGAAGTCCCAGCTACTTGGGAGGCTGAGGTGGGAGGACCACTTGAGCCCAGGAGTGGAGGCTGTAGAGATCTGTGTACTACACTCCAGCTTAAGCAACAAAACAAGACCCTGTCTCTAAAAATAAATAAATAGATAGTTACGGACAAAGAGAAGATCTTCACAGATGCCAGGGGAGATAAAATCTACCTCCTGCCCCACATGAGCTCACTGCCTACAGGGCTACCTATGGGGACAGCCACTACACCCTTTGTTGAGAGTTACCAGGCAGGTGGCTTTGCGGGCATCATGTTATCTGGAGGAAACCACGGAGGGTCTCTAATCTGGCCCCTTCGATAATAGATGAGGACGTTGGGTTCAAAAAGAGAGAGGGGAGATCTTCGCATATGTTGTCTCATTTTCTCGGCAAACGTGAGACTTGGGGGCCAGAGCACCCACTCCCAGCCTGTGTCCCTATCACAGAGGGCTGAATGTTCCTGGGCCCAGTGCAGGTGGGCACGCAGAGAACAGGTGGTTCCCGAAGGCATGTGACAGGCCCCATGAAGGCAAGGAGAGCCCTAAAGGCCCCCGCACACGGACCACACAAGCACACCCTCCCTGGCGCACGATGGCTGTGCCTTGGAAGAAACCACCCTCTAACGACACGAGCTGGCTGCTGAGGCCTGTCCTGGCACTGCACACCCCACTACTGTCCCAGGACAGCACCCAGCCCAAACCCAGACCAAGCCCTGCCAAGAATGGCTATCCCTGACCCTATCCGAAAGGTCCCCAGCCAGCCGCTCATCTGTCTCGGAATGACCGTCCCAGAGTGGACACAGAATAATCGCCCTCTTACTCCCCGATGGCCACGGTTTTCTGAGGAGACTGGCCAACATAAATAGCACATAAAAATAAGCCCAGAAACCAAATTTCCAGCTCCAGGATGATGAATGTCTATTTAGAAGTGGTGGACCAAACTTCCTGGGACAGCTTCCCAGAGCCCAGGGCCATCTGCCATGTCCCATAACCCCTAAGCCCAGAGGTGTCACTGGCAATGTGGTCTCCACGGACAGCAGCTGTCTGGGGAACCTCTTCCCACAACCACCTTCCCCCCAGGCCCTGGGCAGGAAGGACAGACGCAGCTGCAGGTGGTACAGTGGCCAGCCGACATGCAGATGGAGGGGTCCGTGGGATGTGTGGACTGGCAAGCGAAGAAGCAGCGTTTGTCTCCCAGCAGAAGCCGCTGGCCGGAGGCGTGGCCGCAGCAGTACTCCACTCAGTGACAGCCAACTGTTCGCTTATTCTAAGAATCATCTGGCAGGTGTTTCCCTGGATGGCACTCTGGAATCACCTCACAAGTGGCCGTCTATGGACAATTCACTCTGCAGATGGCCTTGGCCAGCCCAGTAACACTTGGCAACCTCTGGGCTCCTGAGTGGCCAGAGGGTGCTAATGCTCACACTAACATGAACTGAAATGCAGAAGAAACTGCTCTAAGAAAAGAAACTGGATGTGCCCCCAAACCGAACACGGTCAGTTTATAACACGGAATCCAACTCTCAGGCCACCTTACCTCTTCAGAACGCTTTAGGAGCCAATAAACAGGCCACAAGCCCTCTGAACAGCCAAAAGAGCTGCCACAACTTCCAAGCCCAGAAAGCTCATTCCCCTTCCCCCAGAGCAACTCCCTCAGAGCCAGCGACACCGCCCCAGGTAACCTCCTCTGCGTGGCCTCCTAGCTAGTGTAGAAGGTTAGCGGGACCACCCGCAGGTGGAATACTAACACCAGCAGAAAGTGACAGCTACCACCCCAGAGCAAAGACAAGCAGGACTGTCCAACCAGATGAAAAGACACTTTTAAAAATGTGGCCTGCCACCACTCAGGGCAAGGACAAACAGTGTCATATATGTGAGTAGGCTCTGAGTTATATCCCAGAATAGAGCTTGGCACATTACAGCATGCAAATATACATATATATTTTTTTAGCTTGAAACAATTGCAATTAATTAAGTTTTCCTGAGTTAATCATTAGTACAATGACTGCCGAATGGAGATCTTTCTAGCCCCACCATTCCTTGCACACTGATCAGCTGGCATTCTACCGTGGGGAGGAGCTTTCTCTTCTTCCACACTTATTCATGCCAGTGTGAGCTCACGGATTGCGATTTAGTGGGTTTTAATCCATTACTATTGTTATATTTTGCTCCTCAAATGTCTCAGACTGGGCCAGTGGGAGCCCCTTCAAGCTGTTTCCACGTCCTTTTGACATGTCTGCGTCCCTCTTTGAGCACTTCCCTGCTTTTGACATAAAGAGACGCTCCTAGCTCATCTTGCACTTTTCCTGTGCCAGCCCTGGAATCAGCCCCTTCTCCAAGGAGTTCTGTGCCCTCGGTAGAAGATGGCATCAGAAACCATTATCATATAGCAATGTAAGTATTTGCCATGTAAGTGTCATTGTTTCTAGGCCCTCCCAGGGGAAGGAGCTCAGAGACGTTCCTGTGCATGCGTGTGTGTGTGTGTGTGTGTGTGTGTGTACAGTCGTGTGTGGAATGATGTTTTTGTCAACGGTGGACCACATATCTGCCAGTGGTCCCATAAGATTATAGTACCATATTTTTATTAAACCTTTTCTGTGTTTAGATATATAAATACTTACCACTGTGTTCAGTTGCCTACAGTGTCCACACAGTAACATGCCATACAGGTGTGCAGCCTAGGTGCATAGTAGCTATGCCATCTAGGTCTGTGTAAGTACACTCTGTGATGTTCGCACAACGATGACATTGCTTAACATTTTCAAAACGTATCCATGGTTAAGTGACATACGAGGGTGTGTATATATCACACATTTACATTCAGGCTTATTTCTATACTTATCTATATTGAAAACCATGAGTTTACACCAATACCACCAGTAACACTGGGTTCATTCTAGCTTCCCCTTTCCATATCTGTAACTTCCTTTTCCAACGGAGAAAACTGGCCTCTGGAACCCTTCATGCATTGACTTATCTGGTCAGTCCCTCTGTGTGTAACCAAATTCTCCAGCCCACCAGGCTGCCGCCTCGCTCAGCCACCGTCCGCATATGGCTTTGAACCTCTGCCAGCGACTATTCCCTGTTGGGATTTTCTTTTTAAAATAACTTCAGTGAATTATAAATTATTTACCATAAAATTAACCCACTTTCAGTGTATTATGATTCAATGATTTTTAAGTAAATGTATAGAGTTGTATAACCTTCACCACAATTCAGTTTTAAACCCTTCCATCACCCCCAACACACTCCCCAGTGCCTACCTGCAGCTACTTGCCATCCCCAGGCAAACTGATCTGCTTTCTTTCTCTTTAGATCCGCCTCTTCTATACATTTCATGTAAAGGGAATTATGTCTTTTTTGTGTATGACTTATTTCGCTCAGCATAAAGCTTGTGAAGTTCATCCATGTGGTAAAGTGTCAGTAATTCCTTCATTTTTATTGCTACATTGTATTTCATTTTATGGCTCTTTCATACTTTGTTTACCCATTAACCAAATTAATGAACATTTACATTGTTGCGAGTTTAGAACTATTATGCAGAATGCTGCCGTGAACATTCAGTGCAAGTCTTTGCGTAGACGCATATTTTCATTTATCTTAAGTAGCGTGGTAGGCAGAATATTGGGCTCCCAGATTGCTAATCAGCTGACTTTAAGAAAGCAAGATTATCCTGGATTATTTATATTATTTCCACATCCTAATCCCTAGAATCTGTGAATATATCACACGGCAAAGGGGAATTAAGGTCGTGAATGGAATGAAGTTTGCTGATCAGCTGACCTTAAGAAAGGGAGATAACCCGGATTAGGCCCAGTCTAACCACAGGGGTCCTTAAAAGTGGAAGAGACAGAAGAGGACGTCAGAGGAAACGATGTGACCAGGACGTGGCCCACGCTGCTGGCTTTGAAGATAAAAAAGAAGACCATGAGCCAAGGAACTGCGGCAACCTTTGGAAGCCGGGAAGGGCAAGACTCCCCCTAAGGCCTTGACGAAGGAACGCAGTCCTGCTGACACCTCCACTGCAGCCCGGTAGGACCCTGGTGGACCCTAACCTACCCCCAAAACTGCAAGACAGTAAGTTTGTGTTGTTTTAAGCCACTAAATTTGTAGTGATCTGTTACAACCATGTTACAAAACCAATACAGGCAGACACCTGAACGTGGGTATCGGGTTGGATAGTAAGTTTAAGTTTTTAAGAAACAACCAGTTTTTCAAAATGGTTATACATTTTCCATTCTTACTAGAAATGTATGATCCTGATCAGTTTGTAGAGCCCTGAAACGGTGGTTTTTGACAGTTTTATCTAGTTTTATCATTGCTTTTTGGGGACAGGATTGGCCAAGCTTCTCATTCCACCACACAGAACGCGGTGGCTTTTCAACTGAATGATTGAGGAAAGAAAGAAGAGAGGAAAGAGAGGAGGAAGGGAAAAAGGTCCAATATTTGTTATTGGCTCATTGGCAATGCTGGAGGATAACTAATTTCAGGGTTCAAACCCCTACCCCGCCTCTTACTAGCTGTATGACTCTGGGCAAACCGTCTCTCTTCTCCGAGCCTCAGTGTCCTAACTATACGATAGCATTCATAATCAGAGAATCTGCCTCCTGGTTTTGTGATGAGGATTAAATACGATAACACAATTGAAGCGCATAGTCAGTACTTGGCCTCCAATAGCTATCAATTGTTGCTAATGTTCTTAATGGTCAGGCCAATAAGAATAGGTTAAGTTTTGTCTATTCTGCTCTATTAAGAAGATAAAAGGATGTGTAATTAATAGTCAAAACCACAGAGTATAGGTTCCTAGACACGTAAACAGGTGTCCCAGTTGGCATATTTTTCAAGTCATGCATAGATTTCGGAAACCTAAAATTTAACTACGGAATTTTACAAACCATCTGTTGCCAGTGATTATCCAGACACCACCAGTTCTTCCATCAATAACAATTCTATATAATTGTATAAAATTTCATACTTCTTAACATCTTTTCAGTATATACCTTCCTGTGATCTTCCATCCAGCCCAGTGGATAGATAAAATAAGAATTATTCCATTTGACAGATTAGGAAAACTGAGGCCCAGAGCCGTGAAGTAATTCACTTGAGGCACTACAGAAAGGCAGCAGCAAAGCTGCTTTGATTTTCTTTTCTCCAGTGAATGTCACCGTTTCCACCCACGGGCACGGTGCCTTCCTCTCTTTCACTCACATCATTTGCTCACTAAACATGGAAGAGATTAGGAATCATCAAATCCACTGATGCCAATAACACGGTCAATGTCCATGAACACATGCTGATTTCATTATAATTCTGCTCATCGTGTTGGGAGCAGCCGTGCTCAGCTTGGTGCAGACTCGGGACTCTCCATTATAAAGAATAAGCCATGCTTAGGTTAAACTGGCATTTGTTCCGAGCCCAGTGGCATTTTTAACGCATTTGTAAAAATGGAAATGAGTCAAGGCCCCAAAGCCAATTACACAGAGCAAGTCAAACACCCGCAGAGCCCACAGCAAAGACCCTGCCAGCAGATTCGCAGCCCTGCAACAGCTCCCACGCCCGGCCTCCCCAGGACAAACCCTCCCTCGCACAGCCCATCACGCCTGCCGTCCCAGACACATCTTCACAGTGGCCTCAGCCTTGCATCCTGTCACTCTCCCCATTTAGCAGATGAGGAAGCAGAGACTCAGAGAGGTTAACTGACTTGCCCAAGTCACACAGCTGGCAGATGGTGGACCCAGGCCTCGAACTCGGGTCACTAAGACTCAAACCTCTATGAGCCCCTCATGCCTCTCCTGTGTCCCTTGCCACATAGACCCCCGCTCCCACCCAGCCCTCGCTGCGCCCCCTCTGATCTGAAGGGCACAGTGTGGAGGCTGGACAGCCGAGTAACACAGGGGAAGGGGTGAGCAGAACCGATTCAGCCACCGAGGCCATCTCCGCGCAGCCGCTGCCCTCCCAGGCTCACGAGCAAGGTCACTGATGTGAAGCCCTAAACAGAGACGGCCGTCCGTGCAGAAGAGCAAGGCCTCCGGGACCCACGGAACTCGCCGGTTTTGCCGTTATCATTTTTTGCTCTTACGGTTTGGGGTTTGCTGCTCTGGGTAAAGCTAATCTGTGAAATAAGCAACACCTCATCCTCCTAAGCCGAGTCTTTAACTCCGTCAGAGGGCATGAGGATGCACAGAGAACGAGAGCAACGTGGAATCGTATCAGCCCGTTTCAAACCCAAGAGAGATGAGTCAGAACCGAGAGACGCGTCTGTCTGTCTGTCTCTGTCTCATCTCTCTCATGCGTGCACACAGACACGCGACCGGAGTTTGCATTCCAGCCCCCAGAGGATGTCTCGGGGCTCTGCTCCAGGCTGGGTTCCAAAAGCCTGGGAAGCGCAGGTCCTGCATTCCAGCCCCTGCCACACCGACAGCCCAACTGGGCACAGCAGCCTCCGACGGGGAAGAGCCACACCTGCCTGTCCCCAGGATGCCAGTGAGGGCCAGGACGTGTCTCCCGCCCACTTTCAGAAATGCTGGAGAGAGGGCCACAGCTGCAGCTCCCTGGCGCTTGTGGCCTTGGGGTGAGACCACAGGGAGCAGCTGGCACCAGAGCTGCTCCCCACGTTCCCCGGGTCGGGGTAGGTTGGGGACGTGCAGAGGGGAGCAGACGAGACTCATCAATTCTGTTTTTGAAGGGGGGTTGTTCACGCTCATTCCTTCGTGGCTAACTCGGGCAGACAGCATGCTAGGAACTGGTGACCAGCACTGGCATGGCACGTCACAGTTTGCAAACCATGTATGTTGCGTGTGTTCTCCCCAGTGACTCACACGGTGCTTCTACTGCCAGACAGGGCAAATATCACACCCATTTTACAGATGAGCACACTGATGTCCAGAGGTGACTTGTCAAGGTCACAGAGCAAGGAAGTAGCCAAACTAGGCTGGGAACCCGGAACTGAGAGTGTAGACAGGCCACACGGCCTCCTCACTGGCTTCTTGTGGCACAAAAGGTGTGCCAAAGAGCAACAATTGAGAAACATTTTTATACTTCCCCCGCCCTGATCCCAGAGATGAAGAGGTCGGCACACCCCTCCCTGCCTGTGCCTGTCCCCTCAGGACTGGGGCAGCCCTTCTGTCACCAGCCAATCCCTGCCCCAGGCTCTCAGGGTAGCGCCAAGGACAGGCCTCCATTCAAGTCCCAGTTCTACCATCTTCCAGCTGTGGGGCTTCACCTCCCTGTGCCTCACTGTTCTCATCTTTAAAATGGGCACAACAAGGCAGCTCGCTCACACAAGCACTGCAGGAGTTGAGCAGGACAAAGCACGTGCCACGCTCCCCACCACGCCCGGCCGGGGTGAGTGCTCCACGGACGTCAGCCGCTCTTGCTACCATCGCTCCTTGGCGTGCAGCCTGCGACGCTACAGGGGCTCAGGCCCCTCGCCTGCGTTGACCAGAGCCCCCAGGTCGGCGGGTTGGCTGCTTCGCTGCCCTCCCCTCGGGAGGGGGCGGAGGGAGGGGCGAGGAGGCGTCCAGCGGGATCTGCCGCCTCGCGGCTGGGCACTCCCGTTTCTTGCCTTTGTCTGCACCCCCCGTAACTGAGAGGCCTGTCTAGACTGAGCGGCTACTACGAGTAATCCAGGGAAAATCTCCCTGAAACCCGATCCCTCCCCTTATCGAGGGGCAGGCAGATTAGCCTGATTGATTGAACAAGGGACGCCGAGGCTTTAACGCAAGCTCCATGTGTCTCCTGCGCAGAGGACGCTCTGGGCAGGGCGGCCGCCTCGGGAGGAACCTGTCCTGCGGGGTCAGGGCGGAGGGCTCCTGCCGGGGCGCTAATAATCACCCCACTGCCACGTCCGCCACGAGGGGTGCTTTGCAGGACCCAGGGTTCCTGCTCGGCCTCACGTGCCCCACATGCTGTGTCTATCATCATCATCATTGTCGTCGTCGCCCCTGTCTCACAGGCTCTGACGTGAGCACCTTGCTCAAGGTCACACAGGAGAAAGCAGTGGCATCCAGAGCCAGCACGGTCCGTTTGCCACTGAGGCCCGAGCTCTCTCCCACGCTCGCATTCTGCCCTTGATGTTTGCACGCTGCGGGCAGCGCACCACGGCCCTGGTCACGGCTCCAGATGCCCTGCCGGCATCCGCCAGCAAACGGCCTGCGACACCGTCACGGCATGGAGGTGCTCTGTCAGCTGTGTGCACCTGCCAGCCAGCACCATGACCACAGAAATCGTTCTCTTCTGTTTCTATCTGAACCATCAAGCTTGGGAACTGAGGAAACGAAGCAAGGCTGCCTGCGCCGAGCGCCTTCCAGGGTGAGCGTGATGCCCACAGAGACGGCAGGGCTGCTGGTCACACGAGACCACAGGTCAAGAACGGAAGAGCCATCCTGGCCACGATCTGCCAGTCCCCACGAGGGCTGGATGCAGGGAAGTGTGGCTGGTACATTCTGCAGTCCACGTGCTCAGGGAGGGCCGACGGGGACAGGATGAACTAGTCGCAGCCCGGCCTGTGCCGCTGTGAGGCCAGCAAAGAGCAGTCCAAGCCACGGTCACTCAAGTAGGCCACACCTGACTCCCACCTACTCTGCCACTCACCTGTGTGGCCACGAGATGTCACCTACCCTGCCTGAGTCTCATCAGCTCCATTTTACAAGTGAGAATACCAGCCTCCCCACCCCGCTAGAAGTTAAATGAACCAGCCTTGCCCTGGATGTAGGCTAACCTCTTCCCATGGCAAGACTCAACTCCCTAAGGGTGAAGCCTCCTAGCCAGAAACTTTTATTAAAACTCAGAATCGACGTAACCTGTCAATGAAATGTCACCTTCCGACAGCAACAAGGCAGGAGAGTCCCTTTCCATCCTGTCCTCGCAGTGACCGCTGATGCGCTCGGAGTGAGGAGCCGAGGTGGCCATGCTCAGGCAGCCCCTCGTCACTGCCCGCAGCGCAGGTGTGCGGGAGTCTGTCTACCTGGGACACCACCACCTGGGTGGCACTGTGACACTGAGAGGCGTCCACTGAAAGGAGGGCTGCTATGCCTGGGGCCTCATGCCACAGATGGGAAACTGAGGCCCAGGAAGATTTCATCAAGGAAATAACACAGGCTTCCCCTTAGGACTCAGTGTTTCCATGGAAGCATTATCAGCTCATTAACTAGAGTGGGTGACACTGATCCCCCAATAATACCTCTTTGAGATTTTTTTGCAACCTGAATATCCAGCTGGGGTCCTAATTCATTTCAGCAAATGGCATCCGATGTACTTCTGTCTCTGTGATCTCAGCCTAGATAATCCCCGCTCTCCTGGTTTCCTGTTGACCAGGTAACACCTGCGCTCCCAGCAGCCCCTCCCCTGCCCTCTTGTGCCCCTGTGTGGGCCCAATGTCCCTCCCCAGCCACACAGCCCAGGACCCAGCCCCCTTCCGCCTTCTGGACGGTGGTCCCTTGGGTTCTTTTTAATCCACCTGCCTCAACCAACCAGCCCACCCACTTGGCCAGAGGGCAGTGGCTTCATCTCAAATAACTGGCCGATTTCTTCTTCCTTTGACTTCATAATCAGGCCAGGAATGGCCACTAAGCCAAGCCCTCCCTTAGGGACGGGGCCCATGCCATGGATGGTCCTGACCAGCGTGACACAGGGCAGTGAGGCACCTTGGCCATAAGGACGAAGGGGGCAAAAAGGAAGGTGGGTGTTTCCCTGCAAGGCGGTGTAGTGCCAGCTCCTGTGTGGGCAGCAGAAAGGCAAGACACGACCCCTGCCCTCTGGAACCCCGTCTGACCAAGGCTGAGCTGTGACTTGGGGGTGGCTCCCTAGAGGGGACCTCTGGGTTTTGCTTAGAGAATCAGGCAGGAGGCCCAGGGCACAGGTGTTCCCGGAGGAAGGTAAGGTGTTGGGGAGGAAAGGCGCGGCTCGGGGGAAGGACGCTCGAGGCTGAGACCACAGGAGAGCCGTACGCCACGGCAAAGGGGAGCCACTGAAGATGCAGAGCAGGGCTGAGCTCTCGAGAGACCACAATGGTGGCAGAGGAGCAGGTGGATGAGGGCAGAAAGGTGAGCAGTGAGGGGTTATCGCAATGGTCCAGGTGACAGGGGTCTCCAGGACCCAGGCTCTTTACCATTTGTAAGCTGCGTGACTTCAGGCAGCTTACTTAACCTTTCTGAGCTTTAGTCTCCTCCAGAGCCAAATGGAGACTAACAGCAGGGCTGTCATGAGGATTGAACCTGATAATACATGAAAAGCATTTAGCACGGTGCCTGACACACAGTAAATGCTCAATAAATGTTTGCTTAGAAAAACGAAAAGGCAAAGGCCGAATTCTAGCGCCTCCTCCCGCCCCCGATCTCCCCAATCAATAAAAGCAGCCCTTTTATCTAAATCCCCAGGGCCAAAGGGAAACCAAACACAGCAGCTGCAGCTCCGCCTCCCAGGACCCAGCGGCCTGGGCTGCTGCTGGGGGCCCGCCGGGCCGCCGTGGCCGGGAAAGAATGCCGGCGCCGTGACCTGGCCGTGAACCCTCCGCCAGCCTCCAAACACGCACAAAAGCATTGCTTCTGCCTCAGCAACGCGGGCACCGCCCAGCCAGCGCGCCGTGCCCCATCGGGGAGCCCACGAAACCGGGCTGATCTGTGCAGAATTACACACCTGCCGGGCTTTGCTGCCCGAGACCAATGCTGGGGCACGAGGAAAAAATGAAAGAAAAATGTGTTCTTAATATTCATGACTCTGGTGGCATTTTTGTGCACAGCGCTGAGTTCCTGCATAAAGACGAGAAATTCAATCCAGTGTAAAATGTGCTTGGTGGAGGAGGGGGTAACACAAGCTCTTGAAACCTTGAGAACTTTTTGTTGGTCTTTTCACAAGAAAATTGTGGGATCTTCCAGGTGGGCCAAGAGGTCGGGAGGTAGACATTTCTGCAAATTAGGGGGGAGACAGATCAGCTCACTCTCGGGGAAATCAGAGACAAGTCCCACTGGCTGCCTGTTGGTTGGTGATGGGGCGGTGGCCTGCTGCCTGGTGTGGCCCTCAGCTGCTCATATCCATGGGAACATGCAGCTTGCCACGGGCAAAGGCACGCAAGATGGCATTTCAGCTGGTGAAAGGGGGACTATGTCCTTGGCCATCTTCGGATCACAATTTATTTCCTATAGCGAGATGTAGCAAAAAGAGCATGGGTTTGGGGCCGGGTAAGATCCCAGGTTTGAATCCTATTTCACAACTTAAAAGCCACCTTGCTTACCCAATTTGACCCTTAGCAACAGGTAAAAAATGACGATGACAGGACCTGCCATTGTGACACTAAAGTCAAATATGATTTTGCTCATAAAGTACTGAGCCCTGTGCCTGGCACATCACTGGCACCCCATAAATACTTGTCCCTGTCCCTCAACAAGTGTCCCTCTCAGAATACAGCACATCTGCACCACCACAGCCCCAAAGTGAGCCAGTGGATCAATTATCTAGATAAAGCAAAATAATTTTTTAAATGACTATCACTAGATAATTGAAACAGGGATTTTTCTCCATAGAAATTATCTAAATAAGTCTCAAATTTCTTATGGGTACAATAGACATAGATGGATAAACAAGGGCCTGACTGGCCCTGGTCATATTTCCAAAGGATGGAGAGACAACCTTGCCTTGCAGAAAGTGAGATAAAAATGCAATTCCCTATCTCACAATAATTGTTGAGTACTGAAAACCAAGTTAAAGAGAATCCCTGGAGAGGTACAAAATTCATGCTAAAATGGTAGGAGTTAAAAGTCTTAATAAATGTGACTTTATCTTTCAACTTCACCTTTAAAAAAAAAAAAGCTTTTTAAATTGATTTATGTTTTCAGTTTTTAACCCAGAATATCTAAGATCAGACTGAGGGGATACAAAATCAGAATTTTCAAATGAGGCACCAATTCTAGCAACATAGAGAAACTTTGTCGCCTGAAGGTCTTGACTGACACCTTTTTCCTTTCAACTTTATTGAGGCACAATTTGCATAAAGGAGTATGTCCCCACTTGTGTGTACAGGTTGTCGAATTTTGACAAAACACACATGTAACCCACCACAGTCGAGATCTAGAACATTTCCACCTGCCCAAAATATCCCCTCGCCCCCAGCCAACTGTTTTATTTATTCCAAAGTGGCATTTAATTGGAATCACGCAAGATGTACAGTAGCTTCTCCCTATCTGTGGGGGATACTTTCTGTAACGAGACCTCCAGTGGACGCCAAAACCACAGACGGTACCGTGCACTAAGGATACCATGTGTTTTCCTCCATATATGTACCTATGATAAAGCTTAATTTATAAATCAGGCAGTCGGAGATTAACAACAACAAAACAGAACGATTGCAACAATATACTCTAAGAAAAGTTACGTGAATGTGGTCTCTCTCAAAAC
Organism: Indri indri; assembly: GCA_004363605.1. Taxonomy (NCBI): domain Eukaryota; kingdom Metazoa; phylum Chordata; class Mammalia; order Primates; family Indriidae; genus Indri; species Indri indri. The sequence goes on along the minus strand of RJWJ010020770.1, from coordinate 994 downwards.
TCACCTATTTTTGACCGGGGCTGACCCCAGAGAACCGAAACTGCAGAAAGTGAAGCCTTGGATGGGGCGGGGGGGCAGGGGGGGCTGGGGGGCTGCTCTGCTCTTCTGTCACTCAACGTGTTCTCAAGATTCATCCAGGACGTTGTGCAGATCAGTACTGTATTGTTTTTTATTGCCAAGAACTATTTCGTTATATGACTGTACCACAATTTGTCCATTGATAAACATTTGGGTTGCTTCTCTTACAGTTTGGGGCTCTCATGAATAAAGCTGCTATTAATATTCATGTAAAAGTCCTCCGGTGAACATATGTTTCCATTTCTCTTGAATAAATACCTAGGAATGGCATATGGTAAGTGTGTATTTAACTTTACATGAAACCGCCAATCCGTTTCCCAAAGAGGCCGTACACTTTTACACTTCAACCAACAACACACGACAGCTTCAGTTACTCCTTCTCCTCACTAGGACTCAGAGTTGTCAGATTTTTTTCATGTGAAACATATTCTTACTCTGCAGATTTGAGGTATAAATTACAGTCAATAACATTCCCCTGTTTTAAGGACAGTTTGATTAGCTTTGGTCACTGTATATAGTCACGTAACCACAGCCAAGGTAGAAAGCATTTCTATCACCCAAAATAGTTCCCTGGGGCACCTGCAGCTGAACCCCTCCCCCAAACCCCGATCCCCAGCCGCCCCGATCTGCTTTTTCTAACTGTAGTTGTGCTCTTCCCGGATTCTCATATAAATGGACTCTATACAGTATGTAGTCTTTTTTACTTAGCTTAACACTTTTTGAGAGTCATCCATTTGTTGTGTGTATGCATATTTTGTTCCTTTTTATTACTAACTAGTATTCCACAGCATGGATATACTACAATTCATTGATCCATTCACCAGTTGATGGTCACTGGATTATTTCCAGTTTTTGGCCATTATGAATAATGCCTCAAGAATGTTCATGTACGAATCTTTTATGGCCATATTTTTCA
>RJWJ010020769.1:0-28808 GCA_004363605.1 Indri indri | reverse complement strand
GAGCAGGGTTATCATTAATATAGTCAGTGGCTTCCTGACATGTACAGCATTAAGAATAGTCAGCCATAGCTACTTCATGGCACAACATTGTCTCCTGTGGGAGCAGATGCATTTGTGATTTTCTTGAAATGACAAAATGATTTATCACCTCCCACATGCACTGGCATCCACCTGGCAGGAGTAATATGTCCCCTGGCAGCCTCCATCCAGTGGGAACAAACAATTTTGATGGGCAAAAGACTAAACCAAGATTACAAAATGGGAAAGAAAAAAATTTTATCAAAAAAAGGTGTTTGGGTTTTTTTTTTAGTGTGTCTTGTTAACAAGATGTGTAGCAGAACACATTTAACAAAACACAGTCATCATTCAAGCCTGTGTGCGAAGGCCTGTTTAATTTTATCAGTGCTTTGCTGATTTATAAGGTAAGCATCAATGGAAACAAATATAAAGGTTGGCTTTGGCTGGGACAAATGACCGGTATCAATATCTCTACATAGATGAACCCAAAAGGAGAGTCATATTAAATAGTGCAGCTGCCTGTTTCGACTCTATTTTGGAAAGGAAACCTTTGCTATAATAAATGGCTGCATTTCTCTGCTTTCACTTACTCTCAATTGTGAACAAATAACTTTCAGTTGAATCCAAAATTCAATGTTCTTAAAGTAAAAAGAGCTTAGGAAACAAAGTTCCCAAAAGAAACTACCTTTGTTGTTGAGTACAGTAAAATCCAAAATGAGATAGCATGTAAATTGAAGCCAAAAATCTCCAGGCACAGAGGGGAAATCAAGAAGTGCCTACCAAGAGAATTAGACACAAGAAAGAAATGTAAAAGATAGACAAGCTCAGTGTGTGCTGGGACTGGATTCTTAAATATTTATGGACTGTTGCAACTTCCTGCCCTACCTGCTGCATAAAAATCTCATGAAGATTTGAGATATTTGGATTTAGTAGAAAGTACAGAACTGCAATATTTTTTCCTATATATTAACAGAGAGGAGTCAGTCCTCCTCCTCTAATAATAACTTTAATCACAGAATTTACGTGAAACTCAAGACTCATCTTAGAGACTAACAAATATGATGCAGTCAGTCAATACTTTGCCCTGTTTCGTGGGATAAGAACCACAGAGCGTGTGAATCTGCTGCTAAAGTTATAGAAAACTGAATTTAAGATCAAAAAGAAACATACGCATTAGGTTTTTGTTATCCTACAGTCTTGTGATCAAATTAAGTTTTAAAATGAAATGTAAGTTGAAGTCTTTTAAAATTTCTACAGTAAGATTTGGGAGAAGGGTCTGTTTCTAGGAGTGTGCCCCCTGTATGCCTGAATGGCAGGAAAGGAGAAGTGACTTTGTAGACCAGTTCTGGTTCTGATTTCTCCACATTATTCAGCACTCTGGGCCTTACTTTCTTCATTGTGGCTATTGATGATTTGAAGATACTCTTGATATCAAAGAGCATAGAAATCCCAGGCGTTGTATGTTTGTGGGGATAAGACAATAGTGTTATCCACCATTATCCTAATTATACATAAGTGACATAAAACATCATTGCTTTGTGAACTATATCTACACCTATGACATATTCATTGCTGAAAAAAAAATACCAGTTGGATAAAGACTTGTTTTTTAAGGTAGGCAATGACTCTAGTGGAAAGACCTGTTACCACATCTCTCATGTACCCTCTCCCAATTTCCACCTATTTCTGTTCCACTAGAGGGCCACACCCTTACCTTAATGGATTTGAGGCAGTCGAATGTCTTGAATGAGTGTGTAGAATATAGAGTCAGGATGTCTGAGTTGGCATCTGACTCTGACGCTATCCAGCTGCTTGAGCTTGGACATGTTAATTACATTCTCTTCCATAGTCTCATGTATAAACGGTAGATAGTCATAGAACACACCTCGGAGTGTAGGTGTAAAGATTAAATGGGTTAATATTGGTAAAACACCTAACCCAATGCCAAGTCTATAGTAAGTGCTCAATTCTTGAAACTGTTGTGATTATTTTGGTGGATTGGCACTAAGAAAAAGTTCCACCATTTTATAGAGCTTACCAAAAAGCAGAGTATCTGATGTCTTGACCCAAGTACCTGGATCTTAATACCTCTTAAGATGTCTAGAGTTTCCAGGCCATTCTTGTGTTTAACTACACTAACCACTTACAGTCTCATATTTGAAAAATATCTCTAAAAGATTGATTACCTTAGAGTACTTTACTTGGTATTATTCACAATAGCCAATATATCGCTCTTATAATCAATACTTGGTGAAAACAACAATCGACACATTCACTTAAGGTTCCAATTTGCTAATTCTATAAATAAATATTTTTCTGTATTAAATATAATTTAAAATAATTTTAAGGGCCAATTATTTCTTGCTGAAGTACCGTCATTCATTCTCAGTATTCCTTTGGCTGTGGTGGTCCAGGAAACCCTGGCAATATTTCACATTGTAGATGTTTCTTTTTTATTTTATTTTTCTGTCTGACTGAAATTAACCTCTGTCCCATGCATTTGCTTATCTGTAGCTTCCATGTAATCTTATGAAAACTTCCCAGATAGAAATTTGGCATTCTAGAAATGTTTCTAAGCTATATACCTGCTTTATGAGTAGTATGATGATTTGATAGCAGACAATTTATTCATTAGGGTTGTCCATCAGATTGTCCAGTGGTGCTTTTAACCTTGCCCTCATGAAGCGTTTTCCTTTGGGACTCATCTGTTTATGGCATACTCAATCTCTTTTGCTCTAGTGGCATTTTTCATTCTGCTTACAAACACTTGCAGTTTTATTGTGAGCTATCTATCAATCTGGATTTTTTTTTTTAAGTTTAGATGGTGTAAAAGCATAGTTGCTAACAAATCGATGTATTGTACCAATGTAGATATGGGTCACATAATATTTTGCCAAAATGGTTAGAGATGTTTTATATCCTTCCTTCCTTCCATCCCCCAATTTTTCCATTCTCTAGATCACACCTGCCATCCTCATTCTCTCACAGTCTTTTCATTCCTTTACCCTTCATGTTTGGTGCACTGGCAAAGGTGTTCAACAGCCCACCCCACTCACACCTCAGTCATCTAAGCCAGGCCTTTCCCCCTCTGACTGTCTTCAGCTTTTGTTTTGTTGACTCCTCCAGCCTTTATGCTAATTGAATTTTTATTCTTTATTAAATTAATTCCCTTTGTCCACATCCTAACAATGTACATTCTCCTATACTCAATCCTCAGGACTTTGCTTTTCTCTTTCTCAAGAATGCTGAGTTCAGAGTGGCTTCCCCAGAAGAACCCAGTATAAATACATTCCAGTCCAGATGTGCACATCAGGAACCTCTGTCTCTGCTGTCTGGCAAACCCAGTCAAGGAGGAGCCCTCCCCCACACCAAGAAATGACTGCAAGGACAGCAAATGACAGGGGTTATTCATTTATTTATTTCTTTTTTTAATTGAGAAATAAAGGAATTAAGAAAGAGAGATTAAGCTGTATAGATTATATACACACTTATTCAAAAATGAGTTACATACACTGCTCATTTCAAAATGTAAAAATCATGGATCATTAAGAGTCTCTATGATTCACTCACTGAGTTTTGGTTACACTTCTTGCCCTCTGCTGTTACTGCGTGAGACACCTCTTCAAACATTGATATCTCCAACTCTAAAATGTGGGAATAGTGTTTGTCTTGTTAGCTTCATATGGCTAATCTGAGGATTGAGTAAAATAATGAGTATAGAAGTTCTTTGAACATTCTGTTGTCGATACAAAGCATCAAATAGATTTTAGGTTTTGAAAGAGAAATTTCCTGTATTTTCTTGGTATCTGCTCAGCTAATATTTGTGGGTTAAGCTCACCCTAATAGTGTGTAGGTGCTCTATTTTGATACCCAGTATAGGATATTAGATTTTTTGTTTGCAAAAGACTAGAAAAGATTTGAGAGTCATATGCACAAAGTAATAATGCTACCTTAGATGTGTACAGACAGTCTTCCAGGATCTTTTACACAAATTATTAATATTCTTGCCAGTTCACAGCAGAACCTGACAGAACAGACATCACAGACACCGTTAACCCTGAGAGGTAGGAGTATAATGAGCCTCAGTGAGAATTAGAACAGGTCACTGAAATTTTCTTCTCTTTCTATTCCATTTTCAAACAGAGAATAATTAAAACACAGAGAAGTTGGAGTTTTAGAGAGATCTTGATACTGGGATCAAGTGGCTGATTAGTAAGAAGCTGGGTCATTTCAACCCAGTTAATTCACTTCTCTGGTCTCCAATTTTCTTATAAGGGTAGAGGCAAGGACTTGGACCAGAACAGTTAAGGGCCCTTTCAGTGTGAATGTTTATTACTCTCTTCTATTTACCTACCGTGGTACTTGGCATGACCTCTAATTTCATACCATTTATTTTCCACTGTAACATTGGCCACAGTTGAAAAACACTCTAGGTCTCTCTCTTGGTGGTTTACCTCTGAAAAATAATCATATTGCTGCACAAATTTTTTCTAGAAGGATACCATTAAAAACAATCCTGATCTGATTTTTTGTTAAAAAAGAAATGAAAAATCAGTTGAGCCAAGCATTTACTTTGGAAGACAAATTGTTTGTTATCTTGTATTTTAATTGGCAAAGTAGAAAGCTGCTTGTTTAGCAAACTGACCATAAAAATGACTAGTCTGTGTGTATTCCTATTTTTTGTTCTTTAGCCAACGGGGTTATTTTAGGACAAGGAGCTCCTTCCTATCTATGTCAGTCTTTTGACATTTACTGTATTTGTTATCTGATCAACTTTTTATCAGTATGTCAGTTGCTTTAGCCTTTTTTATATTTTTTTTAGCTACAGCTGCTTTATATTTCTAATAATTAGAGCTATATACTGCATATATGAGGACCTTAATAAAATATTTGTTTATGATAATAATAGCAAATATTCATAGAATGCTTAATATATACCAGGCACAATTCTAAGCACTTTCATGTATTAAATGAATTAAGACTTAAAATAGCCCTCAGAGATAGGTGCCATTGTGGTTATGTATTTTACAGGTGAGGAAACTGAAGCACAAAAATGTTAAGTAATTATTTTTATCTTCTATACACAGGATGAGATTCTCAAGTTTATTCTCTTTATCAATCAGCTTTTTTTTTTAAATACTTATTTCTATATTCATTACCTCCAACATATATTTTCAGGATAATGTTCCTTTCAACTTTTCAACTTTTCCTAACATAATTTTTAAGGTTGCCTATTTATTTTTCTCTTCATTCTGTATAGATTAAGGTCCATAAATAGAGTATATAAGGTGCTTATGTCTTGTTTCATTTCTGCCTGGGTGATTTGAAGCCGCTTCTCAAATCAAATGGTGAATGTGCCATTTTCAGCTCCACACTCAACTAAGGTAGAGAATCTCCTATCCCTGCGATTTTGTCCTCTGATCCATCGACTGATGAATAACAGACACTGAATTTTATAAGATACAGTGCACACCCTGAGCTAATCTGAGGATTTCTCCCTAAATCCATTCCTGCCTCCAGTGACTTTAGCTCTGAGGGTGAAGTCACCCAAGTTATCTTGTGCCCCAGTTGAGACCTTTGGGCTGTGTTGCTTTCTGGGGGGTTCACGTCCTGAAAGGCTACAGAGATAAGAACACACCCTTGCAGTAGCAAAATAACTCTTTGTTCTCTGCTAGGCACAGACTCTGAACTTATGATTAAAGTCTGGGCATACAGAAAATGTCAAAGCTTGAGTATGTGTGTTTTGATCTGCCTCATTTATGATTGGAAGAAATTTCTCCCAGTCCCTGGCAACAGGTAAAATATCAATCTTAAGTTCTCTTCTTTTTCTCAGTTACATTCTGGGTTATATATCCACATAAGAAGTTATAAGCATTCAACACTATTTAATTCAAAATGTGTACATCGAATGACCACAAAGTGCTTCCTATCCCAGGCTACAGATAAAGAAGTGAACAAGACAGACATTACTGCTGTTTCATAGGCCTCAGAGGCGAGGGAGGGAAAAGGTACTCTTAACAGGTCATTATACATGCTTGACGAGGGTCATGACAGTGGAAGGACAGCATGCTAGGGATTCACAGAATTCAGGTATTATTATTCAGGTCATTATTTACAGAAGTCAGGTATCATCTTAAAATGCCCAGACTATTTTGATAAACTACTTTCACCTTTCTCCATGTGAAAAATAGTCCTGGTTTATTTTGATTTCATTTGCTTTTGAGAGTCCAGAGCAATTGTGATCACTTGAAAGCATTGAATAGTTTCTCCCGTAAGCATCCAATCAAACAAAATAGCATGCTATCAAAATATCAGTGGCACTAATTCTAGAAGGTTTTTCCACTTCCTTACATTTTCATAAAAGAGAAACCTAATTAGCCACAGTTCTCATAGTTCTTTAAAGAACTGGTTTGCAATTGGATTCACTTGTTTAACTATATTTCCCCTAAAGTGAGCCTGTTATTTTTCCATGTGGGCAGAGGTGGTAAATATTTCAGTTACTTCAACATCATCATTCCTTACACAGTTAACAATTTTTCTTTGGTAAAAAGAAAAACAAATGACAGATTAAAATTAACAAGAATATAATCACAGCGAGTAAACCAAGGAAAACAGCCTCACCTGCTACTGACAGAAATGATACATCTATTAAACACCATGGTTTGCACCCAGATGGACAAAATAGGTGCTTCAGATTTAAAAAATGAGATTTTGAATCCATTTTCCAGTATACAAATGGATTCAATAAAACACCCATTCCTCGATTCTTTCATTTTTTAAATATTCAAAAAGTAGCATCTGTTAATATTATACAATCACAGACTATTTTAATATGAAAGAATTATTACATACTGTTCTAAGTCCTAGGAAGAAAAAAATTAGTTGTGTAGAGATTTATCATATATTTCTTGCTATTGACTAGGTAGTGTTGAATACCAGCATTATATGGTATTTATAATTGAATACATTTAAATTAACTTATTATTTGAAGCAAAATGCGTACAGCAAAATCAAGGCTTGAATGGAAACTGAAGGACCTTTAAAAAGACGAAAGTATTCATTGAGGCTCTACCTAATGATCTCTGAAGGACAGTAGCAAGCACAGCAACCAAGAGTAGCAGGTTGCAGAAGCATAAAAGCAAAGAGAGAATGAATCCTTTTATTCACCACTTGTTATTGGACAAAATTAAACATTATTGTTGAGTTTACATAGTATCATCTTTTTGAACAATTTAAAATATTTTCCCACTCTTGAAACAATTATATACTCATAGCACTTCTGAAATGTAAAGAATATATAGCGGTGTGGGCAAAGGTATTGAGAGTTTTCAATGATTTATTCAAGGTCCTCCAGCTATTCAAGGAAAGATAGAAGTCAGGTTTTAGAACTTCTAACTGCTTGTGTTTTGACACTATTTTGTGCGGTTCTTTATATAACTTAGTAAAACACGATTCCTGATTATGGTTCATCAAAGAGTGGCTTCGCCTACCACCCCTGACACTTACATCACAGAAGCAATTAGGGTAAAGAAAATGAATCAAAAAAAATCTGAAAACTCTTAGTGTTCACCCTCAATCTGTAGATAAGTGAGTTGAGAAAGTGAAGATGTTGCTGTAGAAAGTCAAGGTTAAAAGCATCAGGAGTCCCTTTGTCATCTGTCATGGGATGTTGGCCCACAGGAGAGGAATAAACCCATGGCTGGGTTCAGTGGTCCTAGAGCAGGATGTTCAGTGGGCTCTCAGAAGAGAGCAGAACCCAAATTCCCCAGTAAGAGCTCTACTCAGCTTCCGCAGAGCTTCTACAACCCTCAAACAGACAGCACGCAGCTTTCAAACCCTCAGTCTCTGAAAAACGTGAACTGCTTTCAGACCATTTCAGAAGAATTCACCTTTTGGGGTAGGGAAATAGCAGGGTTTTTTTTCCCCTGGCTTTGGTCTGGTCAACAAACAGGTGCATATGGTTAAAAAGCTTCTGTTCTGCTGGGCTACCTTTGGCTAGCGGTTTTGTGGCTAGAGAGAGCAGGCGTTTGGGAATACTTTTACTGAGTGCACACATACACGTTTCTGGGTTGTGGTTTTTTCTACTGCCCAGGCAGGGATAAGGCCAGCAAAAAGCAAGCAAATGAGCAAAAATAACAGGGAACTCATCCCCAGGTGTTTCCTCGATTCCTGAGGTCCCTAGCCAATATGGCTTCCTCTCCCTTGAAGAGTCTTCTAGTAGGTGGTTTCATATTCTGTTCAGCGATTTTTCTTATAATTAGCTGAAAGAGTAAGATGGAATGCCCTTCCTCTATCTAAGAGTCTAGTTTTAAATTTAAAAAAAAAGAAAGAAACATGGTGACTAGCTCCAATTGCTTGCTAATTTAGATTGTTAATTTAATGATTAATATGCTCTAATTAAATTTCTTTTGCTTTGTGTTGTTTTGTGACAGTGGTTCCAAAACATTTTCTAACTATCAGAATGTCAGAATGATCACCCACTCCAGGAATTTTTGATTCAGTAATTCTTAGGTGGAGCCACAAGATCTCATGGTTTTTTTTTTTTTTCCTTCTTTTTTTTAAAGCTTTCCTGGTAATTCTGATGATGACTCCAGTTTGTAAATCACTGAATTAAAGTGTTAATTCAGTTTTAACACAAAAGTGACATGGCCTTTGTCTATGTGAAAAGAAAACTTGCTTATTAATCTAAAGGCTTCACAGAATAACATTTTTCATAGGAAAAGAAATAAGCCCACATCTAAGTAAGAGAAAAAGATTCAATTCATGCAGTTGCAATATATTTTTAAATTTTGTGTTGTTTCTTTATTGAAAATGAATATTAATATGTTTATTATAAACAATTTAAAAATTCAGAAGCACATGCGGGTTAAAACCCCAAACTTCAGAAATAACCAAAATTAATACATTTATATATCTTTTAAAAGTAGGATCGTACTGTTTGTATGCCATTGCAATGCTGCTTTTTGTACTCTGTCTCATGACCATTTTTGCATTTCATTAAAAAATTATTTTTAAATAATATTGATTATTCACCTATCATCAAACATTTAGATTTAAGCCAAAGGCTGGCTAAGCTTTCACAGGTCAAATTGTGAGAATTCAAACCAAGGAGGGTGATGGGCTCCCTCCTGACCCTTTACTGCTTCCTCCAAAACTTTTGTCTTCCTTCCTCTTTCAAAGCCTCTAGTTTCTTTGAAGCATTTGCTATCTGGCTGCCCTGTTAATGGAGCTATCTAGAAGGGAGAAGATAACAGAGACAGCTTGAAGTTACCTTCTGGTTTATTAGATTACATAATTTTGGAACCTGAGTTCCAAAGCCAGCCAAACTAAAAATTGACTATGATCATGGCATTTTAGACTAAAGATCTTTAAAAATTAACCTCCTATGTACTCTGTACCCCAGCAAAATGAGGGAGGAAACTGAGGAAGAGGAAAACATGGGGTCTGGGACAACCCAGGGCTGATGTTGGGAGAAGTCCTACAAGTTCTTGAAGAGGAGACCTCGAAAGCAAGCAGTCAAGGTTGGCACAAAGGGACTGGGGGCTTTGGAAGTCCCCTTCCAAAACTTTTAATTTCCCTTTTCCGAAAGAAAAAGTGTACTAATAGTTTATCTAATATTTTAACCAGGTGGAAAACTGTATTGAGAAGTTGTTGCGGTGTTTAGGAATTAGCCACAAAGTATAGCAAACTCAGCAAATGAAAATAAATTTGATAATTAACTCCAGAAAAAAAAATAGAAAAGTAAATGGATGGTTAATCTTCATAGGTTATTGGCTCAGCAATGAACAATAATATTTATGTAGTAATATTATAAACTCTGAATAGGAATTTGATTATACTGAGTGGTGGAGGGAGGCTGCCCGGAGGTGGTGGGTAAGAAGCTGCTGGTTATGCAATGCAGAGACATTAATTAGCTATAACAATAAAGTAGTTAAAGAACCCCACTTATGTACATTATTTATAAAAATGGAGGTCACACAAGAAGAAACAGTTAAAGAAATTGAAATTATGTCTTGAGAGCTTAAGACTTCTAGTGCAACTTGAATTTTTGAACAATATGCATAAAATACTTTAATGAAAATATAAGTACAGTGAAATGCTCCCCCCACATACACTCACACACACACACACTCACACACACACTCACACACAGTTGTAACCTTAAATAAGCATTCAGCACTGCCTAAAAAGGACACTACACGTTTCTAGTTTGAGTGTTTCTGAGAGTTAAAAATCATTCCAAACGTATGCTTTCTTCTCTTCTCCTCAGTCCTCCCACCCCACACTACCATCCCTGCCAATTACTTATTCTTAAATTTTTTCAAGAGATTCATTATGAAAGAGCTGCCATGTTGTTTCCACCAGCCAATCCACAAAGCAGCCTTCACCTGTTATCCTGTTCCACATCTCTCAGAAAAGACTTTTCCCTCAAGCGCTCTGGAATCCATTCCTTCTCCTCTTCCTGGGAATTTCTTCTACTCCATTGCTCTCTGTATCAGACACCAGCCTCTCTACTGAATTATCTACTTACTTATCAACAAACATGCTCTTGTAGCTATAACCTTAAAATAAGAACAAGACAAGACAACCCTCGCTTGTACCCACTTGTATTCCAGCTTCCAACTGATTAGTCTTGTCCATTTCCTGATAAAACTTCTTGAAAGAATTGTTTACATTTGCTGTCTCCAATTCGGCCCTTACATTGGCACTACAAGCTCTCTGATTTCATCATAAAGATAATTACTCATATATTTGTTTATTGTTTTCTCCACAGAGACACATATTCCCCTCAATAAAATGGAAACTTCAGGAGGTCAGGGAGTTTGTCTTTTATGCAGCTACCCCAACCCCTAGGATGTAGCGCCTATCCCTTAATAAATATTTTTGAACAAATGAGTCAAGTAGAACATCTTTATTTCAAAGCAACCCAATCATTTTTTAAAGATGTTTTAGCGTATAATGTGTGGTACACACAATGGGACATACAGTATGACAGTACTTGAACAACTTTTTAAATCTAAACTTTAAAAACCCTTTTTTAATATAAAAAATGTGATGTGAATCAAACGCCAAGTATGTATGTTATTATTTTGTACCAAGCTGTGTTTGTAGACTGTAAATACAGCATGCTACCAAAATGGCTAAATATTCAGCCCTCTAAACACAGCCAATACCTGCTACATGTCAGTGTATTGTATACAAATTAGTGTATATTTATTTCTTGGCAAATGTGGCAAAGTGCTCAAGAAATAATTAAACTCTTTCCATTTTTAATTTAACAGGAAATGCTTGTTGCTCTGTAGATGGGGAGGGGCAAAATCGCCTGATATCAGATTTATTGTGACCCGAGCTGCTGAAACCTGAGGAGAAGATAAGGCAGCATTTCTTTGGTGAAGATCCATCAGTATCATCTCTTGCTCTGACTTTATTTTTTTTCCAATTTCTCTCTCACCCTATCTACCCAGAGTATCCGCGGACCAAGTGGTAAATGACCTATTGTTCTAAAAATTTATGAGATTTTTACAGCAGGAAATAGCCCCTAACGGAGTCATTTTTCTTCCATCACTAGCCACATCACCCTTTGCTTATTCTACCTCTGTGTCCCCCCCAGCCAGTCGTCTAGAGCCCCGTCTTCACCAGGTGTTACACATTAAAGATCATCATTCTTCATTTTGTCCAAGGGCTGAGGTTTTAAGAGACCATCAAGTTATCTAACAACAAAGACATAAACAATGGAATTACTCTGAACTAGATATATTAAAAAAATGTACATATAATATTACCGTCTGCTCTTTAGGCTCCTTAATAGGAGATTTTTTTTTTTTTTTTACTGTATTTTGGGATTTTGCACATCTTTCAGATCAGTCTATGATTGTGGGGATGATTGATACCGCAGAGATATACAGCTTTATGAAACCTATTAGATGACCTTCATCTTTTCGTATGTTCTAAAAAAGTATGTATAACCTGGGAATGATCTTTTTATTAAAAATCTGAGAGAATTCACCAGGAAATTGACTGAGGCCAGAAAATACCTCAGGAGATTCTTCAATAATAACAAAATAGTTTTGATTATTACTCATTTTGTATGTTTAGAAGAGCTTATATGACATGAGGATTATTTATTCATGAAGAGCTTGAGAAAACTCATCAGTACATTGATTTGAGGTAGAACTATCATTGGAGGTAATAACTCAGGACAAGAGATTTTCTACTCTATTTTCGCTTCTCTCCCATAAGGCTCTCCGCTTCTTATGCAAATTGATTTGCCTTTTCCTTACAGCTTAGAACTACACACTGAGGGAAGAGGCAGTTTTTACTAAATTCCACAGCACAATGCACTCTTCTATTCAGATTGCCAGTAATTTATTTAGGATTCATTTATTTATTTAGTCATCTATAAATGACTTGGTTCTCAGGTTTTCTTCTGTGCATAATATTTTTTGAGGAAAATATTGGCTTATTTACTTCCTTAAACAACATGTATATCATGAGAATCACCTTTTCTTGAAACTTTAAAAGAGCAAAATAGCAAAATAGCATAGCTTGGAGCATGTTTTAAGGCTTTTTCCATGTGGTCCTTTTCTCTGTATGGAAAAAAGAAAAAAAAAGGCTTTTTCCGTATCACACGTTATGGAACTACTCTGTATTTCTATATCTTATGTTACTTTTATGATTTATATTATCTCTGTAAAATCATTCGTTTCATTCAGGTTTTCAGATTTCTACTTATGTAGTTTAATATACATCTATTTTTGTATATACACATAATATATAAATATTTGTATTATCTTACTAATATATTTTAAACATATATACATATACACTATATGCATGTGCATGTGAGTGTATATTGTGTGTGTGTGTGTGTGTGTGTGTGTGTGTGTGCATAACATGTGGCTAGTAACCAATGCAATGAAGAAACTTAAGTAGGGTAAACAAATACTAGGAAGGGATGGGGAGGAGATGATGGCAGTGGTGTATCTTAGATAGACATGTTGATTAAGGCTTCTCCGAGAGGCTATAATTTGAGCTCAGACCACAATTCTATGAAAGTGCAGGATATTCCAAAATTTAGGCAGAGTGTATCTATCATGGGAAAGAGCAAACATGAGGTCACTAAAGTAAGAGTAAGCTTAGCGTGTTTAGGGAACAGAATAACCTATCTCAGGAGAGTGGAGTTCAGAGGCCACAAGGCATATGGCCTTATAGGCTATGATGCCTAGAACCTAGAGCAGGGCCTAGCAAATAGAAGGTGTTCAATTGGTCACTAACCAAAGAGTTCATAGTTTATACTTTTTTTGTCAGTGTGATGGAAAGCCATTGGAAGATTCCCTGTTTTGAACTGAGTAAGTAAAGGCCCTCCAGTACTGTAAGACTCTCCTGTTAGCAAAAGGTCAAAGAGGGTCTTAGAGGCTGGTAGGTTCTCGGCCTGGCCTTTGCAAATACTATGGTTGGTGGAAGTTACCTCCTTCCAGAGCCCAGCAATACATTGCTGGTTCTTTCTAATTTTCTTCATTGCCATTTTGTTTTTGTTTGTGTGTTTTCATATATATTTCAATGTGCTAGAGAGAAAACAGGTCTTGCTGGAGCTAAGAGGTCAGAATATATGTTTTAAAGGAACGTTCTTTCAGGCTTCGTGTGATAACAGAGAAGAAGAATTTCAAAAACCTGTTTCTTGGTAGGACTACACTTGACAGCAAAAATGTAATGCCTTCCCCGTCTTCATCTCAAAACAAAATTAGAGTTTATTGACTTGCAGTCTGTTTTCAACTGCCCAGTTTGTGAATTATTTAGTTTCCTTGCTATTTCTTCTTCTTTTTTCCTTTTTCCCCCACTCGACTCCTGGGAAACATCACTTCATAGCAGTTGGGAAAAGGCAGGAGAAAGAGCTGAAAACACCAACTTTAGGAGTTTTTTGTATTAATTTTTTTGTTACTATCACTTCAGCTACCACATCACACCACCAACCTGTTTGAAAAGAGGGGATACAGAAGAACACTTTTTACCTGCTTTGTTTCTACTCAAATAATGAAAGTTATTTCTACTGTGCCATAATAATTAGAAATAATGTAGGAATGTACTTCCTTCCTACATTTGCAATTCTGTGCAACATGACTACCAATACAAGTGGAAATTGCAATAAGAAACCACACAGGAGCATGAGATTCGCATTTTCAAATCACCATCTCCGAAAGGACAAAATCTGATAATATATAAAACTGCTTTTTATGAAGAACTGGAATAAATATACTAATTATTTAACTAATATTCATATGGTACAAAGACGAGGAGGCAAGTTAAGCAGTTCAAAGGACCTGAATTCACTAGTTACAAAGCCATTGCTCTCTAAGCTTCAATTTTCTTTGTAAATTGGGATAAATGATACGTAGCCTTTAACAGGGATGTTGTGAGGCAGTAGTTCTTAAAGTGTGGCCCCCAGACCAGCAGAGGCAGTTTCATCTGAGAAATTGTTAGAAATGAAATTCTTAGGCTGCGCCAGACCTATTGAATCAGAAACTCTGGGATGTGGCTCATAAATCTGTGCTTTAACAAACCTTCTAGGTGATTCTGATGCATGCTAAAGTTGTAAAATGACTGGTCTAATAATTAAATGAGATAATATAATATATGTGCCCCAAAAAGTGCTTTGATAACTGTAACACATTATGTAAGTCTTAACTACTAGTATTGTGATGATAATATTTTTAGCAAACATCTATGCACAGGATTGTGCTAATTGGCACCTACAAGAGTGAACAGGTAGAGACTCCACCGTTAAAAAATTTATAGTCTGGAAAGATTTGTAAGGAAACGGACAAGTACAGCACTGTGTGATTAAGTGCTGTCATAAGAGTTTGCAGGGTACCATGGGACCAAAGATGGTATATCTAAGTCAAGCTAAGGCACAAAGGAAAGCTTCCAGAGGTGAATGGTAATTGTTCTGTGTCCTTAAGGGAAAGACAAGTTAGCCAGATTGATAAGGAGTGAAGCCATCTTCCAGCCAGTGAAAACAGATGTTGCAGAAAGCCCTAAAAGTATGGATGAGTATGTCTCTTGAATGAAAGGGCTTTGAATGAGTAAAGGGTTTGTGAGCTGAAGGGGAATTGAGATCAAACTAGCTGTGCCAGCAAGAGGCCAGATCAGAAGAGGTCCCCAGAGTAAAACAACCTCACCCTGAAAGGATTCTGAAAGCTGTGGGAAAGTGGAAAGTAGTGAAGATTTTGAATCAGGGAACTTATACCATGTGACTGTAGTCTGGAGGCAGGAAAGCCACTTAGGAGCCTGTTAGAGTGATGAGGGTCTCTGGCCACCTGCCGGAACCAGGAAGGGCAGGAGGAAATAGCTTAGAGAGATTTAGGAGGTGAAACTGATGGGACTGTCGAGATTGAGATAAAGCGAAGGAGTGGATGTGGAAATTTGTACATTTTTTTTAACATAAAATTCTTATCTCTTTCTGACGCTTGGAATGTCATGTTTCAAAATGGGCTTTTAAACCCTTTTAGTTTTATCATTGTTAAAGATAATGCCATCAAGTGTGTCCTCCCTGTTATCACAGATCAGTGAAAAGTATTAGATCAGGTTATCTAGTTTACATTTATAATGCGTTCTCAATTTGAATATTCAAATATCAACATTTTTATGAAATAACCACATCTCTAGATTAGCACTTAATTTGTTTTAGACTTATTAGAACAATTACAAATAAGTAAAAATATATTAATAATTTTATTACTTTAGACTTACTGGAGCAATTCAAGTCATTTAAAAGACAGGAGTAAACCCTCTGCCAGGTAGTGCCCAGCAAGTTAGTCTGTGACACGTGCTTAGAAAACATGTGGCTCCTCATTTGTTTTCCCTGGCAATTAGACAAATGGGCTGGGGCGGGCACACAAATGACAATCAAGACGGGAGGAGATTTTTGTTCCAGGTGCTAATGAGTAATAAATGGATGTCAACAAGCACACTCAGAAATAAGTTATTCCTATAACTCCTTGGTTATAACCTGCGAATAGCAAAAGACCTGTTAGCGTTTAGGAAAGATTAAGGTGTTGGCTGTGGCTGAAAGAGTCTAATTGTATTTTATTTTTCCCTTTCTCTTCTTCGTGTTAAGAAAACAGGCCCTTTATGCATGAAGGGAGCGGGATGTTTATCTTTCTCTTTCAGGTGGGCTCTACCTAATACTTATAAATATTATAAAACCTGCTGGAGCTAATTAGATATGGAGGAAATTAGTCCAAACAAATTAATCACTGGTACTCAATGTGAAATTTCAGTGCTTTGTGGCTCAGAGATTATTTAGTGGCTTTTCCTGCTTTCTCATTTTCTGTTACGATGAATTCACCGTGACAATAGGGATGGCTTGTGAAGGGCTTGCCTCAATTTTCCCACTCCACCTCTGCTGCCAGAGGATCAGTACGTGGCCCAGAAAACACTTCGTGTAAGCTGAAGCTTTCAGGTTAAGCTGGCACAGAAGTACTCTCTCCTCCCTTGTAGCACTTCCCACGTGGGAGGGGGAATGCAAAAGGCAGGTACTGAGCACTGAGCATCTTCAACACCTGCTTGTTTTCCTCCCTTACCTGTGTATCAGGATCGAGAACCTCCAGGTATATTCATGCATTTTTTTAAAAATGAATTGATGGGCACTTGGGTTAAAATGTTTTCGAAATGGAGGAATTGGTAAGCCACAAAAACAAAGACTGTGACAATGACTTTTTGCTCTTTCTAAGTCTTCACCAATTGTCCACAAAGGGACTGGAGATGGCACTTGTCAGATCCAGCTCCCTGGCCAGCGGTCTGTTAGAGCATGTGGGCCTAGGGTCAGCAGGGAACAGTCATGACCAGAATTGGCACCAGAAAGCAAAAGACTGTGTAGCGAACAGCTCGGTGTAGCACTTTACAGTTTACAATATACTTTCATGTACATTATCTTATTTAATTCTCATATACATTCTGTGAGTTATACTTATTGCTGTTTACAAATACAAAACTAATGTTATCTGATTCTCCCAAAGCCATATAGCTAGAAAGTAGCAGAGTCTAGTCTAAAATCCACCTCTAGATGTTTGCCAGATAAGGCTTAATATGATAAATAAACATTTTCAGACTATTACAGCCAGAAATTTCTCCTGGTGTTGCTCTCCTAACAGATGAAAATTATAAAGGACTATATTCCAACTTTATGAAGACTATAGGAAGCAAAACCATGTAGTCAACAGAGCCAACGTTGAAAATCTCGTTCAGAATGCACCCCTTGGTGATTTACAGCTCCACCTCTAGGTGCCTTCATTCTCTCAACTATGAAATGGGGAAATAATTCCCATTTTATAACTTTATTATATTAAAAATAATATATTAAAGCATTTAGAATCTTATCTAGCACATAGCAGGTGCTCAATAAATATTCCTTACTGGGTGGGCTTTATATATGGTAATTTTCTGAAGCATGCAATGTAAATGTAGAGTCATACCACCTCCTCTCAACCAAAATTATGGATGTGAATTTTATTTTCATAATATGTTGCTGTAAAAAATGCCTACTGAAAAGAAAAACAAGGCAACATATGACAATGCTAAATTATAAATCTACTCTGGGATATAGTCTAAATGCATACTGTTTCTTAAAGGATTTTCCTTCTGTATCTTCCAAACTACAAAATTAGAGAGTAAGTGTGGCCGAAAAAATATACTGTGATAGAATGAGTAAATCTGAAGGTTAGTTTAGGATCCTATTAACAACTCATACTTGGACATATCTCTCCAAATCCAATCAGTTACAGATGATTTCTATGTACTTGGAAGACCAATTTTGCCAAAGAATCAATATATTATATATATATATATATATATATATATATATATATATATATATATATATATATAAACACTTTATTCTTTGGAAGAAATATAATTTAATATGTCACATGTTCTATAAATGCTCATGTGAGATTGCACATTTTTCACTTTCTGGGTCTGGAAAAATAAGGATACTTGAAGCAATTCTTTCATCCTCTCTTTTAGAACTTTTCTTTACCTTTCTTATATTGTATTTTCTACTTTGCGTCTTAGTTATTTTTAGATGCATTTTTATTTTCTAAGTTCACACTCCTACAAATTCTCAATTATGTCTTGTCTCTATATCCTCGACATATCTCGTAGAATACCTTGTACATAGCAAACATTCAATAAATATTTTATGAACAAGGGACTATTGTTTAATGAGGATAACTTCAAGGAGCAAAATGGAGGAGTGGAAAAACTAAAGTGTGTGTGTGCATATGCATACTAGTAATAAAAGACCCAGCTCATGTGCTTTGTAACAACCCGGATGGAACTGGAGACCATTCTCCTAAGTGAAGTATCACAAGAAAGGAAAAATAAACACCACATGTACTCACTACTAAATTGGAACTAATCGATCAGTACTCATGTGCACATATGGAGGTAAAACTCAACAGAAATCAAACAGGGAGGACGGGAGGGTAAAGTCACACCTAGCAGGTACAATGCACACTATCCGAGTGATGGGCACACTTATAACTTTGACTTAAACTGAGCAAACAATTCATGTAGTCAAAACATTTGTACCCCCATAATATTGTGAAATAAAAAAAAGACCCAGCTTAAACTAGCTCAAATGATATAGAAATTTGTGGACTTATGTAAATAAAAAGTCTAAATGCAGAGCAAGCTTGGAACATGAACTGACCAAGAAATGGCAATGCCATTAATGTAGTTCTGCCATTTCTAAGATGTCCTAGGCTCTGTATTCCTGTTAGTTGATTTTATCCTCAGGCTGGTTTTTGCAGCAAAATGATAGCAAGATGAGTACCTGAGCTTGAGAAAGCTACATGCCTCCTCTTTCACATCAGAATTGTGGAGAGGGTGTCTCTTATCCATCAAAATGTACCCCTTGGCACAACATTTTTATTGGACAAACTTACTTCCGTGTCTATCTGTGAACCAATCCCTGTTGATTAGGAATGGCATGTGCTGATGGTTGTGGTCCTGAGCCCACACTGCAGCAAGTGGAATAAGATGATCCTAGTGGACCAGTTGGGGTCCAATCCCGACCAAACCATAGAAATGCTATACAATTTGGTGGAGGGAAGGAAATGAGGATGGAAGACTAAATGGAATTTGGAGAGGCAACCACAGCATGTGCAACACACACTGGGTAGTACTTTGAACTTCCAGAGTTCCAAAAATAAGGCTGAAATGCCCCAATGTGGGACTTATACTCATTAGGAAGATGAAATAAATTATAAAACATAGAGTCCCATAAAAGCTCAAAATAAATCAGATTCTTCTCATATGCTTTTGCTTATGAAGTGTTCTCTGAAAAAAAAAAAAAGCAAGTTTTTTTCCCTCCTGTTAAGATTAATGGTTAATTTTATTGGTAAAGCTGATTCTAATGATTCACTAAAAAAAATAAGACCATCAAAGTAATTATATCACATCTAACATTTACTTTCTTTCTTCTTGACATTAAAACAAATAAGCATTCTAATTTAGATTGATGTATCTTAGTACAAGTATTATGTTTAGGGTCTTTATGGATACTTTTGGATTTCACAAGAGGTAGAATCACATTTGCATTCAGCCTCGGTTGAATGCAAGAGATTACCTACAAAGGGCTTTTCTAGTCCCTAAGTAATTGTCAAGCACATAAAGTGAATCTTGTTGCCCTATTCCTTAAGGATAAGCATTCCTGGCCTCTGATAATTGTTCAGCATTCCTCACACCCACCACCTTACTCTGCCAAACACCTAGCTCCCCATGGCTGTGCCTAGAATGTCCCCACCTGGACTGGTCGTCTTTGGTTGTCATCTGCCTAGCCAAAAGCACACTTTCTCTGTCCACAAGAGCCTTTGCCCATCACCCCAAACAACTATAAAAATAGCCAACATACTACTTAAATATATATATATATTTATATAAGTATATATATATTTGCTTTATCCCTTCAGTATTAGACATGCTCTTATTTTTCATTTATTATGCTAATCTTGGTGATTTACTACTGAGAAATAAATAGATAAGTGAGATATCTAAGCTTCCCTACCCAGATTTCATGTGAAAAATAATATAGGAAATCGCTGTAGTCTTTACTTTTAAAATACCTTAATGATTGTTAATAGAGATTTATGGTCAGCTTCAAGTCTATAAATGCACAAAACTGTAGTTAGTGCACACAGGACTTTCTACCTTTCCCTTCCAGCCTGCAATATTCAGGGGGATGGAAGGAGAAAAATTTCTTTCACTGGTATTGCTCAAAGGATGGGTGGAACTTCAGCGCACCATTCTAGCATGACATTAATGCTGTCCTTGGCGTGCCATTACAAGGGTTGAGGACTTACCCCTTTTGGGGTATTTTAAAGGAGTCTAGGGATCAGACTGCTATAATTACTTTGAATTTTGGATTATCCAGAGAGGAGGTTTACTTTGACTAAGATGAAAATGTGTATTAAATATTCTTACTTGCTTCTTTCTGCAACCCAGCAATGTTTCTCCTCTTTTCTCCTCCCCATCCATCCTATATATTGGGGTGGAGAAGGAAGACAGGGAGGAAAGAAAAGCAACAGAGAGGAAAGAAAAACAACAACAAAAAGTTCGGACTAAATATATATCTACAAAACATATAAATACATATTTACATATATACGTATTATGATAATTTCTGAAAATTAAATGTCTGTGCCAGTTGTTTATACAGATACCCGACCTTAATGAAGTCTATGATACACCGTTGAACAAAAAAGCCAGTGCAGGGAGATGTATATGCTTCTATTATAGTAAACACAGACACAAAAAAACCCATATATATGTACCTGCATGTGTGTGTGTGTGTTCTATCAGAAGGTAAAAGGAGTAGGAGACATACTTTATTTTAGGAGGATAGAATTGCACATGAGGATGAACGTTTGTGTTTTCACATACATTTGTGCATAATTTCATTGTTACTACAGCATATATTTTTAATTGGTAAACATTAAATGAAAATTTTTACAGAAAAAATTGAGACGGAAGTAATGATTTGGGAATCAGTTTAGTGTGGAGATTGTGATTTTTCCTTCAAGGAACAATTTATTCATTTATATTCAGACTCAATGACTAGAATTTTTTAAGTCCTAAATTTCATTGTATAATTTTAAAATCTTAATAATCTCTGCTCCCATTGCAAAATTCATTGAAATCTATTAAAATTTACAGAAAATAAGCTCTCTTGAAAACATGTATAGAAACCATTTTGTTTCAAGATGGTAGGCATACTGACGGTAGTGTAAACTTTTGGGGGGCAGTATATACTCATTTTCCTCTGAAATAATCAGCTTCTTTGAAGGAGTTTGTTGTATAAATATGTAACTCAAAATTTCATTCATACTTTTTAAATTCAAATTTTACTTGGCCTAAAGTGACTGAAATTCCGGATGTTTTCAAACTAAATTTGACCCTTACAGTAGTTTCTTTCCTATTACTTTTCTCTCGTTAGCAGAGATAATTATGTCACTTTGATTTATTTTATAACATAATTGCTCTGTGGTAAAATCAGTCAGTCAGTCAGTGTCATGTGTTTATGCAGCTGTTGGAGGGAAGACTCCCTACTTGGACTCCATTTCCTTTGTCTTATTTAGGGACATACAGATGACATTTGTGACATTGGTATTGGTGGTCTTCAAAAAGTTCAGTGCCGGAGAGTACCTTGTTTCTCTAAGGGAGAGGAGGTTTATTTCTAAGCATTTTTTCTGTTATTTTTATCTGTAAACTTTTATCAATTTAAAAACAAACTTCCTGTCTTTATTTTTCTTTTTAAACATAGTATCTGTACCTATCTTATGTAAAATTAACATCAGAATTTTTTTAATCTAGTTGAACTCCCCTAAGAAGTGTCAAAAGAAACGGTCACTGAATACTCTATTTGTTCACCACCAGGTTTTTCTTTCTTTTTCTTTTTTTTTTCCAGAAGATAAGCCATGAAAGGTTTTATATAAATATATATAAACACACACACACACACACATATATATATATACACAAATATAGATAGGTAGACAATAGAAATAGAGAGAAGGATAAGACAGACAAATGATGGGGGGAGGGAGGGAGGAAGGATTCATAGTTTCTTCATAGAGTTTGTTTTTCCTCCATTATTTTTTTAACTGGTATTCCAAGATACTTTCCATTGAAATTTGTCTTAATAGGCACATTCGAATAAGTACCATTGACCTAAGATGATGTCAGGAAAGTAGCACTTTCAACATCTAAAGGAACCCAATTAACCCAGAGTGAAAATGCTCCCTCTACTTCTAGGCCACACCAACTGCACACCTGTGAAAGATTGACAGGTAGGAGTCACACGGTCAAATGAGGGCTGACAAGGAATGCATCTAAAGGAGTATGAGAATAAAAACCAAATAATACGCTAATCTTCAGTAATTGTAATTTATTTTCATTTGAACTTCAGAAACATTAAAACAGTCAAATTGTCTTCAATTTCTACTTTTTAAAGAATGTTTACTAAGGAAAGGAAGGCATTGTGTGGGTCTCCTTGAACCTCTAAGCTTTTTATATTTAAAGAAGCTGATGGGTTTTGTGAAAGAATTGTTCTTGAGCATTTTTTTGAGCATATAAATTTTCAGATTTAAAGGAGAGATTAGGAAGACATACAGTAAGTATGTGTTGAAGAAGCTTTCCTTTTAACAGACAGCTTTTAAACATACATATTCAAAAGCTAGTTTTTCTTCCTTTTTCTAAGAGCATGTACCATGAACTTGGTAGGAAAGTCAACCAAACCATCATAATTGGTAGCCTGTTATTTCTGGTAAATAAGCGTGAGTATATAAACTTTCACACCCATATGCAAACACACACTACCAGAAAAATTCCAACACATTTCCCACTTAGACATAAACCTCATCTCCCTTGGAGGCACAGGGTACTCTCCAATTCTGAACTTTCTGAAGACCATTCATATCAAAGTCACAAGTTTCATCACTTATGTCCCTAAATAAAACAAAGGTAATGGAATCCTAGTAGGGGCCTGAGATTTTACTAGTACATCAAATGAGATTATTAATTTTATTCCAAATCTAAGCACTTGAAGGATCACCCCTTTGTCATGAGATGTGTTCTCTGATTTATTTTTATGTTAATCTATCATTTGCATATGCTCTGTTGGTTATATGAAAGAACTTAAATCTGCTCACAATTGAAAAATGTGCTAGCTTTTGGGTCTGAATCAAATGATGAATAAAGTACTGTTGAACACCAGTGAAAAATGAGCCAATTTTTCAAAACAGAAAAGGAGTATGTGGGAACCACATCCCCACTTTATAAAGTCAAGAAGGCGGTAACTATCAAGAAAACACCATCTTACCCAATAAAATGAAAACAATAAAATTCGATTTTGTTTTTGTTTTTGCTTAGCACTTTTGGTTTCTTATCAAAGTGCCCCGCATGCCTGTTATCTCATCGTTTTATTGACATTCATCATTTTGTCCCATGACAGTTCTGCTCAAATATGTTTTCACTTCTGTTTTTTTTTCTTTCCCCAGTAGCTCATTTTATCTCATTTTATCTCATTTCCAGTTGTGGACAAGGATGGAAAGGAAACCGATGCCATATCAAGTCTAATCCTTCTACTGCAGACTTCAAATACACGCAGAATAGTAGGTGTCATTATTACTAAACAAATGGCTTGGTTTGTGGTCTCTCGTAATTTTCATTGCATATTTACCTTTTTCACTGGTTTAAAATCCCAGATATATGGATTCTCCTGGGTATTGGATCAGCATTCCTGACGACTCACATCACAATTGCGGTCTTCTGTTTTCTTGCAAACAGAAAAGTGCCAACAAGGTAAGTGATGCCTGTAGTTGCTGAATGAAATATATGATAGAAGAACAATTTTCTGCACCATTTCATCTGCTATATTTTCCTTTCAGCCCGTATTACATATAGGGAACTTTAATGTTTCCATTTTTATGAGTTTATTTTTCCAGGAAGAACATAGGAGCTACCTAATAATAAATCACTGTCTTTTTTTTTTTTTTTTTTTGTAAGTAAAAAGCTGGAAGGTTGAAGTGTACTTTTCAGGTTATGTTTGGACCTTTTTGGAGGGAACCAAAAAAGAGATAACATGACGTTTTCACAGACTATAAAGAGATGAGGGACTGGACATACTATTTCTGGTGGTGTCCAGAGAAGGCACCAGAACAGAACTGCAAAGGAGGTTCTTTCTTGGCTTACACAGGGAGAGACTGGACTCTAAGCACCAGTGTTTTAGCCCAAGACTCTTATGTGCTGAGTAATGCACAAAACAGGCCAAGAGCTACTGCACCTGCAGGGACTCCGTAGTTTGGGCTCATGCGTAACTCAGAGGCCCTCACAACCTATGGTGCCATTTAGGGTTCTGGAAGCTTCCTGCCCATTACCTATCTTCCCATCACCGGTATGGATTACAGGTCACCCCAATAATGAAAGTGATTAACTTTTTCACTAACTCAGCAAGATAGAAGTTCATAATAAGATTTAATAAAATTTTGATAAATTAAAGAAATGCATTCTCTCTTGCATACCTGAGTTTTTGGTCAGAAATTTAGATCTGCTGCAACACCGATGTATCACAAAGTAATAGATAACTCACCGTTTTCCTTGGTGTCAACTTGTATGTCCTGCCTGATGAATTCTCCTTAGATCTTCAGCCTGCGATCATGTTAATAAGCAGACATCTATCTTGATATCATGAATTAAGGCAAAGTTATTATAGAACGATGGTGTTCATTAGAAAAAAGAAAATGACATTTTTAATCCATTACTATTAAGAAGATCTTACTCATGTATTAATTTAATTATTCTTTTTACATGCCTAAAATATGCCCCACAATGTGACTACAAAAATGAATGAGAGGCAATGTAAACTTGAAGGAGTTTGTGATCTAGTGGAAGAAACAGACATATAAACCACTAGGTGAAATACTGGCTGTGTGCTAGAGTACATATATGTATGAGTCAGGATTTTACAGAAAAACAGAAACAATCGGGGGGGAGAGAGAGAGAGAGAGAGAAAGAGAGAGACCGATTTAAGGGATTTCTCATGAGATTGTAAGGGCTGACAAACTTGAAACATACAGGACAGGCTGGCAGACTGGAAAGCCAGTATCTTGAGTGCAAAATCTGTAAGGCAAACCAGCAGGCTAGAAACTCAGGCAGGGTTTTTATGTTGCAGTCTTGAGACAAAATTCTTTTTCTTCATAGAGAAATCTCAGTCTGCACTTGAGACCCAGCCACATTCTAGAGGGCAATCTGCTTTACTAAAAGTCAACTGATTGTAAATGTTAATTACGTCTAAAAATACTTTCACAGCCACATCTAGACTAGTGTTCGACCAGACAACTGGGCACCATAGCCCAGCTAGGTGAACAGATAAAGTTAACCATCACTGAGAACAGTGACCTCAGCAACACTTTTATAGCACTTCTTACACAGTGTTGTAACTTAGCTATTTCCATATTAGTTGGTCCTTATCTTTACATTCTCATTATGTAGCACTGTATGCATAATTTGTACCCAATACATGATTATTGAAGATTATCTGTGCTTTATTGAGGATTATCTATATTTTTCAGAATCACCAAAAACATTGCTTACATCCATTGATTACATCCAAATAAAGATGTTGCACATCAGGCTTCAAAACAAATCACTTTGCATGAAATCATTAAAGCCCTAAAGTAAGTTAGAATGTTTGGCCAAGAGATGGCTAAATTAAATATTAAATAACAGTGGCTCACCTTGAAAATAATGTCAAAACCTAGAGATACACAGAACTTAATGTAAGCAGGAAATTGTTACCCACTCTAAATAAACCTTAACCTTAAGATTTTTCATTAGATTTTGTAAAATCTGTAGTGTAAGAGGCCTTTCAGTGTCTTGAAAGAAATTTTTTTTATTAATTTTTTAAAAACATAAGATGGAACACTGTATGCTCAGATAATGGCTAAGCACAGGAACAACCTCTTAAAGTTATCGTTAGAGATTTGATTTCCTGGATTTTATTATACATTCCATGACCCTCGTGTTAGCTACTTGCCACCTAATGTGTTAATGAGGACACTTTGACTACAGGGGAAAGAACGCAACTCAAACAGGCTTAACCAAAATAAAGAATTTAGTGTAAAGACACAGGATGTCTCCTAGAGCTCAAGGGTAGGAATGAATGAGTCAGGCCTCAGGAAGACATGACCCCATGGAATTCTTCATTTAATTCTTATCTCTGCTTCTTTTTTGCTGGTCTATTTTGTGATTCTTTCTCTGCAGATAAATTTCCTCCACTCCCTGTCCCTATAACAAAATAGAGTTGCCTACTGGATGAATGTATATGGGCAGGATCCATAGCATACACATGGCTTCAGGGAGTCCATACCAAAGAACTCTAGTGGTGAGGATGGGCAAAAATATAAGTCCTTATGAAAGGTCTCTGGAAGCTATCTGCTACACCTGTCCTAGTGGTCCAAAATGCCCGATTCTTATTCAGGGCTCTTTAGAAGAAGCAACAAATACGGCAGCCTTCAAGAGTTGTTTGTAGTAAGAGAAAGTAGATTTGACCATGAAATCTATATCTATAAATCAAGATTAAAGGGTACAAATAAAAAGTGAGCCATTTATTTTTACCTTAACTGCAGACAGATTATACTCATTGCTTTTCTGTTTTAAACAGTATCATCTTTGCCTGAAGGAAAAAATTTTGCAATAAATAACTGTTTATTACCCTGTATTGGGGTACATGTTCTTCAAGCATTGTGCTCATTTAGTAAATAAACTAATAAAAGTTAAAAATAAGATACATATTTTATTTAGTTATGCTGAGAAATAAGATATTTCTATGTGAAAAATTATTTGAAAAGTTTAGATGGGGAAATTTTCTAAATAATTTCACAGGATCGTTAAGTCAGTGCAGGCTCCTACAACAAAATACCACAGACTGAGTGGTGGAAACAATAGACATTTATTTCTCACAGTTCTAGAGGCTGAGAAGTCCAAGATCAAGGTGCTGGCAAACTCAGTTCCCAGTGAGGACCCTCTTTCTGGCTTGTAGATGGCTACCTTCTCACTGTGTCCTCATGTGGCAGAAAGAGGAAGATCTAGTGTTTCTTCCTCTTCTTATAAGGGCACTAATGCTATCATGGGGGCGCTACCCTCACACCTCACTTGAGCCTAATTACTTCACCTCCTAATACCATCGCTTTAAGAATTTGGGCTTCCACATACCACTTTGGGGGGACACAGACATTCAGTTCATCCCAGTGTGCACAACAGTAGAAAGAATATTGAGTAGGAAATTATAATAAAAGATGTGAATGTGATCTTGAGCAAGTTTCATAATTCTACTTCCACAAATATTTATTAAGAGTTCCTTTGTGCTAGTCTTGAGAGGGTACAAAGATATATCAAATAATACCCCTGCTTTCTAGTTCATACTCAATTATAGTATAGGTTTGACTCTGATGAATGTAAAGATAAAAATGTAAACCAAATTACCATGGGGGTAAAAGAGAAGAAAGGAATGACCAAGAGAATGATGTTTGTTTATATTAATATTTGATAATAAAAGAAAACGAGGAGATTAGGATCCCAAATCCTGGACTAGCTGCTTATATCCTCATGGGAGGTACAGATCATTGTTTGAGATTCTTGAATGAATGGCCCTAGCTCCCAAATAAAGTATCTATTCCTATAATATTATATTCTCTCTACCAGACCCTTTCTCACTGAAAGCTCTTTGTATGATAATGTGGATCTTTGAAGGCAGAAGTTTAGCTGCTATTCAAGTTTGACATCCCTAGATAGACCTAACCTGGGTCCAGCAATGCATATTTATCCTTAGCAAAAAACAAAACCTTGCTTACTTTATGCCTCAAGGCACACAGCTGTTTCTGCAGCGAGTGTCACTAGTGAGCCTGCCCTAGTCCCAGAAATGAATACTTATCTTTAGCAAGCTGGAATTCCACTAGCATAGCAACCAAGGGCGCCTCATGATGCTTGCAAAACCTTTGCTCTCTCCACATGACCACGTGTGCATTCTCCCACAAGAGGTACAGCTGTTTTCACAGTTTGAGATCCATGAACCTAAATCCCAAATCCCAGTTCCCTGTGCATATGTTGGCTGTGTTCTGACAATTCTGCTAAATGTTAACTTTCAGCAAGAAAAAGAAAATTGAGAACAAGATTTTGAAATCTTACCCCTAAAAACAGAGTTAGGTCACCAAGGCGATTCCTCCTTCTCCCCTTCCTCCTTGTCCTCCTCTCCTCACCTCCTTTTTTTCTTCTTTGCTATTTTTAAGAGAAGCTTACACAGCCTACTCTCTGATTTTTTTCTTAATTTTTTCCACCCGTCTTTTCTTGCTCTGCAGTGGTGGGGGAAGAAAACCCACAAGAGAGGCCTCAAAGGAAAGAGAGCACTTTTTCCAAGCCAGTCATGTTTTTTACTCCTCTCGTAAAACATGCTACTCCCTACTCTTTGCCCAGAGATTTCATGAAGGTAGAGCTCCGTCTTCAGAGTGAAATGACAGGTATGCAGGGCTGGCCTTGAAATATTACTTGAAGGTGATACATTCTGAGGAGCCGACAATTCAGATGGATGCATTAAGAGAGCCGTAAGGAGGAAATAGCATTTGTATTGAGATCCGAAGGATGAAGAAACCTGAAGGGGACAAGGAGAGGGAGCTCAAGAAAAATAAAAGAAAAGGTGGAAACTCGTGGCTTCAAAAATGCTGCACATAGCTATGGAG
>RJWJ010020768.1:0-28688 GCA_004363605.1 Indri indri | reverse complement strand
AACTATGTAAGAAAACAGGAAACTGTGACACATACTTAATAGCAAAATCAGTCAGTATATACAGATGACTGGATGAGATAGATTTTGAATTAACAAAAATTTTAACACAGCTATCGAAATATGTCCAGGAAGATAAATATTAATATAATAAAAATATGGACAAATGAGAGAATAGTTAGTGAAACTGCAAAGAAATGCAGATTATAAAAGCCAATGGAAATACTAGAACAGAAAAATGCATTACATAAAATAAAATTCATTGAATGGGCTAAAAAGCATATTGAACAACGGAGAAAAAAGAATTAGTAAAATTAATGACATGAATAGAAATTATCTATTGATGAAAGAGAATGAAAAAAATTAAATGAAGATTCAGTAAAATATAAGAAAATATCAAGTAATGTAACAGTAAATAATTGTGAGAAATATAGAGAAGAAAAATATTTAAAGTAATAATGGCTTTAAATTTGTCAAACTGGTAAAAATATCAACCTATATATCTAGAAATTCAGTGAAATATAAGAAAAGATAAAAAAAGTTTTTAAGAAAATATTAGTAAATTGAATCTAGTAACAAATAAAACGTATAATTCATCATGACCATGTGGACCTTATCCATGGGATGCAGCATTGATTTAACATTTAAAGAGGAATTAATCTAAATCACAATAATGTAATCAAAGAGAAAGATTATGTGAGTACATCATTCAACAATCTTTAATACTCAGTCATGTTAACAACTCAGAGTAAAATGAGAACAAATGAAAATTTCCTCAATCTGATGAAGTACTTCTATGAAGAACCTAGAGCTGACATATGTAAATGGCAACAAATTTATTAATGCTTTCCCCCCCTAAGATTTTAAATAAGACAATAATATGAGTTCTCACTACTTTTATTTAAAATTGTACTGGAGGTCTTGCCAGTGTTATCTAGCAAGAAAATAAGAGGGGAAAAAACTGTATAATGATTGAAAAGAAGGAAGTAAACCTGTCTTTACTCACAAATGACATGTGAAAAATCCTCAGAAATATACAAAACAACATAAATATTAAACAAATTTTTAACAGGATACATGGTTAATATATGAAAGCAATTGTATGTAATAGCAATAGCAACAGACAATTGAAAAATTTAATTGAAACACAATACTATTTGCAATAGTGTAAAAGGCATACAATGTTTGCAATAAATTCAGTGAACACTAAAAACATTTCTGAGAGAAATTAGACATCTATGGCAGGATAAATAATGTTCATGGTTTGGAAGACTTAATGTTGTTAAAATGTTTGTTCTCAAATTATTCTATAGATTCGAAGAAATTACAAAAACGGTCCCAACAATCAATTTGTTGCAATTTGACTACCAACTACTGTGGAAATGCAAAGAATCTATAATACTCAGAACAACACTAAAGACAAGCATAAATTTGGAGGCCATGCCTAGCTTGGTTTCAAAGCTTATAATACGGCTTCTTAATTAAGACTGTATTATTGACACAACAATGGACAAATAGAACAATGGAACAGAGTAGAGAATCTACACTTGGCAATCTATAGTAGACACACACATATATGTCCAATTGGCTTTCAACAAAGTTACCAAAAAATTCAATGGTAAAATCTCACACCATATACAAAATTATTTTGGGATGAGTCATAAATAAATGTGAAGCTCTTAATATAGTCTCTACAAGAAAACATAGGAAAAATAATTTTGCATCCTTGAAATCACAAGCCACAGCCTGAAAGAAAGTACTTGCTAAAAATCTGTATTAGTCTGCTAGGGCTGCCATAACAAAATACCACATACTGGGCATTTCAAACAACAATTTTTTTTTTTTTTTTCCCATAGCTCTGAAGGTTAAGACAACAAGATCAAAGTGCCACCAGGATTTTTCTAGTCACGCCTTTCTTCCTGGCCTGTAAATGGCTGTCTTCTCACCGTATCCTTACACAACTTTTCCTCTGTGCCTGTGCAGAAAGAGAGAGAAAAATATCTCTGATGTCTCTTCCTCTTGTATAAGGACACCTGTTTTATCATATTCAGACACCTATGACCTCATTTAACCTTTATTACCTCCTTAGAGGCCCTGTCTCCAAATACAGTCATATTGGTGATTTAGGATTTCAATTTAGGATTTCAATATATGTAATTTGGCAGACACAATTCAGTCCATAATAGCGTCTCTCTGACAAAGGAACTGTATGCAAAATGCATAAAGAAATATCAAAGCTAGTGAAAAAAAGGGAAAAATCTGCATAAATGCCCAGTAAGAACACAAAATTGTGCTTTTATTTATCAGTCACCAGGGAAATAAAATTTGAAGCCACAATGAGATATAACCATACCTTTATATCTAGTAGAAGGCCTGAAATTAAAATTACTGACAACAGCTAAAATCGTGGAGGAAGTGCAGCAACATAAACTCTCTTAATCTAGAAGAGATTAAAAAACTGTCAACCATTTCAGAAAATTACCTGGTAGTTTCTTATAAAGCATCGTGATGCCTCTAGGTATTTACCAAAAAATGAAAATGCATATTTATAAAATTACTTTTACAAGGATATTTAGAAAGCTTTATAGATAATAGCCAAAGACTGGAAACTGCCAAATGTCCATTAACAGGATAATGGATTAAAAAAATTATAGCATATTTATAAAATGGAATATAATAATACAGCAATAAAATCAACAACATGAATGGATTTCATTACTATTATAGTAAACATAAGAAACCAGACAAAAGACAATACATCCTATGTAATGCCATTTTTATGAGGTTAAAGAACAGGCCAGATTTATCTATGGGGATAGAAATAAAAGCATAGAGTGCTTATGTAGAGAAGAGTTTGACAGGTAGGAGTCATGAAGAAAACTCTCTGGTGATGGAAATGTTCTATAATCTGATTTGGTTATTAATTGCATCATCTATTTATGTGTAAAAGCTGATTTTAATAGACGAGCTATACATTATGTAAATCTTAGCCTCAATTCAAAACATTTAAAAAGTATTAAATGGTAAATTTCAGCAGGTAGTTTTGTGTTAAGAGTTTGTAGCTCTCTTATATGGCACTAGTAGTATACATTCTCCAAAAATAGCAATGTTATATTTCCACAGAGATTCATACTTTCGTGTTATGTACTTCACTGAGCATTTCAGATGTATCATATTAGTAATTATAATAACTCATATACTTGTTCTATAACGTATAATTTTATTGACTAGAATGCAAACTCTATGAAGACAGACATTTTTTAAAATATTTTGGTTATATTTTCAATACCTACAACAGACACAAGGCATATAAATACATATATAAGTGCACACATTAAATATATACTGAATGAATGATGAAATGAAATGTAACTTGTACATTTCTTTTAAGACATCTTTTAAAAAATTAAAATGGAATGAGCACTAAAATCAGCTTATTCAGAACAAAATCCCACCTTCTTCTCCTAAACTGTCCCTAACACTATCATTTTTCCCCGTAATCCTGCACTCCTCTGGCTCCTTCCTTTTTTGTCTCTGCTTCCACTTGCTGCTGCCTCTGCTATAACCCTTGGT
Source organism: Indri indri (assembly GCA_004363605.1). NCBI lineage: Eukaryota > Metazoa > Chordata > Mammalia > Primates > Indriidae > Indri > Indri indri. Next base: position 25,118 of record RJWJ010020768.1, on the reverse strand, counting down.
GCTCCATCTGTTACTGTTTCTTCTATTCCTGAGGTTCCCATAAGAATCCTCACTCTTCTGTAAGTGACATGGTTCCTACTGACATGTCAAAAGCAATAGCCACAATAAAGAAATATCTGGAGATACAACAGCAGCAGCAGCAGCAGCAACAACAGGCTATCAGGATGTTTAAATCCTGAATAAATTTTAGAACAGATCAATTCAGCATGAACATTAAGGTAACCATTATGAGTAATAGTATTAAATCCTTTAATAGTGTTTTATTTCACACAGATGGCATTTGTTCTTTGAAAGTCCCAGTGATGCAAAATGAACAAATTCTGGCACAAGTTTGAACATTTGCTCCACATAGCTCTCTATTCCTAGTGGTGAGCCATATGTGGTGTCCAAGCTTACAAAAATGTAATAGTCTTCGTGGTATACTCTTTAGTAGACCCTTGATGCCTTGGAAACAAGAATTTTCAAATAATAAATGAAGATATGTTGGCACATGAAGCATTACAAGAAGGAAAAAAAGGGAGTTAAAGCTAACACTCAAGAGAAATGCTCTCAAATCACAACTATGTCATATAAGCATCAGTCTATAGTGAATCACCGTTCATAATCAAAATATAACTTCTACCCACAAAAGTGTTGCAATTGGTAAAAAGAAAAATATATAAACTACTACTCAAACTGCCTTAAAATAATACAGTGAAAAGAAAAGAATTGATGGAATAGGAAAAAATTTCTATGCATATGAACAATGAAAATGTAAGGAAAATGTATCACACAAATTCATCAAAATAATTTTCAATATAAACTCACCTAAAAGAAGCAGCGCTTTATAACTGCAGAGAAGGTTACAAAAACAAAAGAAAGGACAAGTCAGAAAGTCAAACACTATATTAATAGCATCAGAAAACTGGATTGTGAAAAATATTCATTTGAGTTTTGTAATAGTGCTGATATTGCAGGAAAAAAAAGTGACTGAATAGCCTATAGAACCTACTGACAAAAAGAATAATTTTGGTTGCAGAATTTTTTGGTGTGTTATATATATGTGCATCTACTTAGACTATGTAATCAAGTTAAATGTTCTTGGTTGTTTTTGAATGTTTCACAGTGACAACATTTTGGGGGCTTCACATTTAAATATATATTACTAAGCCTCATTCCATTAGCCAGTTTATTTTTTGATTATGCATCATTTAAAATGAAGTTTCCCATAAAATTCTGATCTTATTTAAATGAAACATAGGGAGCCATGCTCTGAGCTTCACAATTCACATTTCCTGAACTGTTTATTCTAACAATATCTTCATTTATATATTTTGACCTTTGTTTCTGCTCAATTGTAAATTAATATAAAAGTTGTATTTCTTAAGTAATAAATTATGCTTACTATTTACCAGATATTACACTCACCCCCACAGAGATTCTCTTGTGAAAGTTAGACTATAAATTTTAATCGCTAGAGGCAGGTGTCTTGCCTATTTGTAACAATAATTCTATTAAGAATGCATTTATTTTTTGAGTCAAAAAAGATTACAGTGGTTCCACTTAAAAATGTACTAATCATCTATCTATTTTTGAATCTATCTGTCTACCTGTCTGTCTTAGTCAGTTTGAGCTGCCAAAACTGAATAAAAATGCCATAGACTAGGTGGCTTATAAAAAATTTAATTTCTCACAGTTCTAGTGGCTGGAAGTCTGAGATAAGGGTGCCAGCATGATTGGGTTCTGGTGAGGGCCATCGTTGGGTTGCAGATTGCCATCTTCTTGTATACTCACATGAAAGAAAGAGGGCAAGAGAGCTCTCTGTGGTCCCTTTTATAAGGGTGCTAATTCCAATCATGAGGGCTCCACCTCATGATCTAATTACCTTCCAAAGGCCCCGCCTCCTAATATGTCACACTGGAGCTTAGGAATTCAGCATATGAATTTGAAAGGGACATAAACATTCAGTGCATTGCTCTATCTATAATCTCTGTATAAAAAGAAGAACCAAAAAAAAACCACTCAAAATATATTTCAGATTTGCATAGATATTGTGAATATACACAAATTACTATTTTGTTGAATAGTACAGTTTAATCAAATAATCATTTTACTATTTTGCTTTTTATTCAACATTTTTCTGTAGAATGTGCTAAAGTTTGGACATCCTGTGTCATTATGTTAAAAATCCACTGAAATGCTCAATAAATTGAAAGAATTATAAACAATTGCATGGGTAAAACAATTAACCTATCAGGGACTTGTCCATAATATGTCAGAAAACTTACCTATTAAAATAATTGGTGGACTTTGTCACTGTACTTTTCACTAAATTGTATGTAACTTAGTCAATATGTCATCTTCAAATTTCTTCCAGTTTCTGTAAGTGTTAAGGAAGATAATAGTCAATAAAGATATATGTATGAGCAGATTTGTATGTCTAAGATCATTTATTTAAACACCTAAAATTATCTTTGTATCTTTCTTCTGTAAAACCCATATATTTAAAATCGTTATATATTGTCAAATTTTTTCTTAAAGTTCTGTCTTTACATTTTGGCTGCCCTAAACTTATGGGCATCTTAGGTCATAGAAATCATGGTAACAATCGGAACCATTTAAACAATCTGAAATTAGGGCACTTGCATAATAGGCAAAAGCAATAAACAATACCTAAAGACGGAGAACCCGGCATTAGTTATTGAAAGAAAAATTCTGCAAACTAAGCAAATAGTCTGAAATGAAGAAACAAAAAAAGAGCAGGCAGTATTGGTTTCATGGGCCATTATAAAAATGTTTTTTACCTAGATGAAAAAGCTTGTTGCAACCAACTGCTTTTTTATTTTTTTATATGCTTCTTATTGCTATGTATGTATATGTATTCATATGTGTATGTGCATGTGTATGTGTATGCATTTATACATATATACATATAAAATATACACACATGTATATACTATTGTGACATATGTGTGTATATGTGCATGGTGTATGTGTATGTGTATATATGTGCATGTATATACATATACAAACTAAACTGTGTTTCTCTAAATTCATATGTTGAAACCCTAACCCCAAATATGACTGTATTTGCAGATAGGAACTTTTATGAGGCAATTGGGTGGGACCCTGATCCAGTAGGATAGGTGTCCTTATAGGAAGAGAAAGAGATAACAGATCTCTCTCTCTCTCTCTCTCTCTCCCCCCCTCCCTCTCTCCTCTCCTCTCCTCTCTATTTCTCTCTCTTCTCACACACATAGAAAAGACAAATCTGAGCATGCAGTGAAAAGGAGACATCTGCAAGGTGAAGAGAGAAACTCTACCAGAAACCAACCTTGCTGGCACCTTGATCTTGGTCTTCCAGCCTCCAGAACTGTCAGAAAATAGATTTTTGTTGTTTAAGCCACACAGTCTGTGGTATTTTATTGCGGTAGTCCAAAGAAACTAACACAGATTTTGGTATCATAAAGAGGGGTACTTACTGCTGTAAAAAGTTCCTAAGATTGTGAAAGTGGCTTTGGAACTGGGTGAGGGGTAGAGGTGAAAAATTTAGAGGTGCATACTAGAAAAAGCATAGATTATCTTGAAAGGACTGTTAGTAGCAATATAGATGTTTAAAGTGATTTTGGTGAGAGCTCAGACAGAAATGAGGAAAGTTGTAGAGAAAGTGTCATCTTTGAAAACACATACATCATCATGAACAGAATGTTGGTGAATATGTGAAGTAAGGTGCTTCTGGTGAGGACTTATACAAAAGTGAAAAGTATGTTATCAGAAACTGGTTGAAAGGCAATCTTGTTAGAAAGCGGCAAAGACCTTCACTTATGTTCTAGTGTTTTGGAAGATAGAACTTGTGAGTGATGACCTTGGATATTTAGCAGAGGAGTTTTCTAAGCACAGTGTTGAAGGTGCAGCTAGAGTTCTCTTTACTGGTTATAGTAAAATGTGAGAGGAGATATGCAAATTGAAGGATTTGTTAAGCAAGGAGGGATAAGAACTTGAAGAATTGAAAAATTATCAGTCTATCCATATTGCCAAAATGGAAAGCATGTTCTACAGAGACCACAAGGGTATGGCTGGAAAAATCACTCCATGAAGTGATTAACTATGAATTTAATCAGCCATCTCAGCTGAGGTCAGAAACAGAGATGGCATAATACCAGCAAAAATGCTGACAGGCGAAAATAGAGGAAACAGAACAAATGGGGTGGAATAAAGAAAGTCAGACTTCCGGGATTCTGGAGGACAGGACAATATAATAATCTGGCTTCAAACATATATATGTATATATAATTTATCTCCTTCACGAAAAGGGAAGAATGACCCTGAAGGTAATTCAGAGACGAACAGGGCCACTGCTCCCATTACATGCCCAAGGGGCTAGCCTATTTCCGGTTTCAGGATTGGGCTACTTGCTAGGTTTTATCAATCCAGGATGCCACTGCCCAGCACCTCATAGGTAAGACCACTCAGAGCTACCAGGACAGCTACCACTCTCTGAGCAGAGTGGAGGAAGTGGGCTGTCACCTAGGGCAATGGGAGTGATGTTGCCACCCCAGAAGACCTGGAGGGTAGGTAGAACATCAGACCAAAGACGGTTATTCTTGACCCTTAAGATCTAACAAAATTTACCTTGTTAGGTTTAGGACCTACTCAAAACCTCTAACCCTTTTTCCCGCCCTGATTTTTCCCTTTTGTGATGGGAATGTCTATCCTATGCCTCTCCCAGCACTGTATTTTGACAGCATATGACTTACCTGGCTTCACAAGTTCACAGCTGGAGACTGTTTTCCTCAGGATGAATTATACATTCATTGAGTCTCACCCATGTTTGATTTAGATGAGATTTGTGACTTGGAAATCATGCTGGAAGAGGTTAAGATTTTGTGGACTGTTGCAATGGGAGTGAATTCATTTTACATGCAAGAGAAACACGAACTCTGGGAGAGGACAAGGGACAGAATGTTTTGGTTTGAATTGTGTCTCCACAAAATTCTTATGTTAAAGCCCTGCCTCCAAATGTAGCTGTATTTGGAGATATGGACTTTAAGAAAGTAATTAAGGTTAAATGAGGTCATAAGGGTAAGCCCTCCTTATCCAATAGGACTGGTGTCCTTATAGGTTGAGGAAGACACAAGAGCTCTCCCATATAGAAAATGGCCATGTGAGGTCACAGCAAGAAGGTGCTTTCTGTAAGCCAAAGGGAGAGGCTTCAGCAGAAATCAGTCCTGCTGGCACCTTAATCTTGGACTTTCAGCCTCCAGAACTGTGAGAAACTAAATTTCTGTTGTTTAAGCCACCTAATTTGTGGTATTTTTGTCATAGCGGCTCCAGATAGACGTATACCACACACACACAGACACACACACACACAATACATACACATGTACATATGTAGACTAATATATGTATGTGTATATATATACATATATGTGTGTGTGCATATATATATATATATATTTTTATATATGAGAAAGAGAAAGAGATGGGAGGCAGGTAGAAGAGGGAAATGAAAGATTTGCACCTGAGTAGAGCAAATGCATGGTTCAAAAATAAAAGCAGGTTAGGCTATTTGTTTTCTGTTATAATTGTCAACTCTCATATATATTGTGAGTCACCTCATAATTCAATTAATATGATGATCTCGTGGACCTCAAAAAATTAATTTTATTACACTGTTTAAAATTTCTGTAATCCTAGAGAAATATATTTGATGTATGTTATAATTCTCTAACATATTATCAGCTCTGAGAATATCAGGTATAGAGGAAAACAAACACTTATGTCTTTATATAATAGAATAGGTGGTGTCCTTTCAGAAGATGGAACCAATAATTCTTAAGTATTATTTATGCCTTTTCATTTTTCAAGCACTGATTGTCATATTGTACAATGATTATTGTGCAAAGAATTAAAAAATATTGTCATAGAATTTAATTAAAAGTTTCTTTTGTATAGAGTGATACAATGTCTCCTTTATAAAAAACTTAGTTAAGAACTTCACTGAGCAGTGCCCAAATTTCTGCACCACTTTTCCCTTGCTTATTGCGTAAAGCAGTAGTCCCCAACCTTTTTGGCACCAGGGACAGGTTTCATGGAAGACGATTTTTCCATGGATCGGGGGAGGGGATGGTTTTGGGTTGAGTCAAATACATTACATTTATTGTGCAGTCAAACCTCTGCTAATGATAATCTGTATTTGCAGTCACTCCCCAGCACTAGCATCACTGCCTCAGCTCCACCTCAGGTCATCAGGCATTAGATTCTCATAAGGAGTGTGCAACCTAGATCCCTCGCATGTGCAGTTTACAGTAGGGTTCACACTCCTATGAGAATCTAATGCTGCAGCTGATCTGACAGGAGGCGGAGCTTATGCGGTGGTGCCAGCAATGTGGGGAGCAGGTATAAATACAGATGAAGCTCGCTCTTTGCTGATCGCTCACCTCCTGCTGGGCAGCGCAGTTCCTAACAGGCCACAGACAGACTGGTCTGCGATCTGTGGCCCGGGGATTGGGGACTGCAGGTGTAAAGGATTCGGGTACTGAGAAATTGATCAGAGATTTGGACAGTCTCTTGGAACTGGAAAAGTGAAAATAAGGATATTGATATCTACCAGTGCAGCCAGAACTTGAGACACCAAGCTCCCAGAAAGAAAGAGGAGTGCTAAGAGGCGAGCCTAACACTTAGCACCTTTCTAATCATTTGCTGATTTTTAAATTTTAGCCAAAATGCTAAGAAGCTGAAAAGAGGTTTGCCAATTTCATGGGTAGGGGAGACAAACATTTAGTTCAGGAACTGCCAAGGAATATGGGCTTTGGTAAACAATTCTGGCTTTCAACTGGAATTAGAGCAAATCCAAATAATATATCCATTCACAGAGGCAGAATACAGCTTTGAATCAGTCCTCTCCTAGGCCGATTAAACTGATCTTCTGCTCTACTGCCTGCTAGAAACAAAAGAAAATCCTTTCTGAGTGAATATAACTACATTAAGAATCTCAAATTATCTTTATATTTTTTATAGAAAACATTCAACATTTTATCAAAAAGTAGCAAGTTTAAAAGTATACAGGACTGAATGAAACCCAGAAGATTAAAAAAAAAAAAAAACAATTGTTATCGGACTTTTCAGATTTGGATTATGAAATAACTATGATTAATATATGCAAGAAGGTATAGGTAAATCATGTCTGCAGACAACTAGGATCTATAATATGAATTATGTAACAATTCCAGAATTAATATAGAACATGGTTTGAAACATAGCTAGAGTGACAGTAAATAGGAAGATGGGTCTTTAAGAAATAGAGCAGACCACAGGAAAAAATGTACTGAAATTCCAATAAAGAACATACATAATTTGTGTGACATAATCAAAAGTTCTATCGCTATCTTTTAGATCCCCACAATGAAAGGAGAGACACAGAGAGGATAAAGAGAAAGTGATATGAGGTGATATGAGGGAAGACAAGAGAAAAAAAGAAGTGAAGACAGGAGAGGAGAGGAGAATGCAACAAAAACAATAAGTAAAAACAGTGGTTGAGTTATCAAATACTGTTGATTCTATCTAACTACAACAAAATGACTGTAATCAAAAATAAGTTAGGGTATACTTTAAAATAACTAAAAGAGTAAAATTGAATGTTCCTTATACAAAGAAATGATAAGTGCTTGGAGGTGATGGATACCCAAATTACCCTGATTTGATCATTAGATATATGCCTATATCAAAACATCACGTGTACTCTATATTGTATTCTGGCATTTTACTGGATATTATTTACACCCCTCCCCCTCCCCGACCCCATTCCAAACAGAAAAGTAAGTACCACAATTACTTTTGTACCTCACATGAAGTTAGGGTTAAAATTTTGCATTTTGTGTTCTTTTGAACCTTTTGGAATCATGTCATTTTGGGTGTGTCTCTTGTAAAAATGAACGATTTTTTTAAAACCCAAATGGTGAATTTTTGTCTTTTAATAGGGGAGTTTAACTTGTTTAAATGTATTGTTTTTATACAGGTATTTTATTTTTGGTAATCTTGCATATGATTCATGACTGTTTATGATTCTATTTACTTGCTATTTCTTTTTTTCCTGTCTTTTGTTATACAGACTGTTTAGTTTGCTTTTATCTTTTGTGATTTGGGAGATATGAATCCTGTTTTTAAGTTTGAATAGGATTTATTTTAAGTTAAAAATTGTTTTTAATTTCAAAAAGACCCACATATCTTTATTCAGGCGTTTATGCATCCATAATAATTAAAAAGAAAAAATTAGAAAAAAAAACACACCAGTTAAGCATTTCTCCATACTAATGAAAGGCAAGAAACCCTAGAGTCAAGAAGAACTATGTATCTCAGACAGAATGTGTCCAAATAGAACCTCAAATTGCTAGGAATCAAATACAGAGAGCATATCTTCATTACACAAAAACAACAACAAAGATACTTTATCTTCCAAGGAGCAATAATATCACTCACAGCTCCCTTTGTTACATAAACAATGGAAACTAAAAGATAATATGATGATATTATTAGAGGGCTGAACTCTGAATTCTATACCCAATAAAAATCCTCCAAAAACAAAGATAAAATAAACAATTTTTATAAAAACAAAAACTGAGAGAATTTATTGTCAGCTGTTCCAACTAAAGTAAGCTATTCCTGCAAAGAAAAATAATTACAGCTAGAAGCACACAAATGCAGGTAGGAAAAAAACTCAGTGAGAAAGTTAAATACATATAAAATTTAATTTTCTATATGGAATTAAAATGCATGACAATATATCACTGAAGCTAGTAAGCTAGGAGAAAATGGAAAAGTTAAACAGTAAGGGTAAGTGGAGAATAGGGGTTCTAAGGTTCTTAGTTTTTTAAATGGTAGATGTGCTAAATCATATTAAATATATTAAGACAAGGAAGAATATTGTAATGTCTAGGCGAAGGGTGAAAGAGAAGCGAAAGATTATGTAAATAAGCTAAGAAAGGGGAAAAATGGAAGAAGAAATTTCACTGATTCTAAGGAAAATAACAAAAGGAGCAAAAAATGATATAAAGATTGAAAAAATAAGGTATTACACTTAAGTCAAATATATCAGTGATTTTTTATTAAATCTAAACAGATTAAGTACTCCATATAAAAGTTGAAATTTAATATAATGAATACTTTTTAAAAACCCGATTTATGCTGCTTAAAAGAAATACAATTGGAAACAAATATTTAGAAAAGCAGAAAGTGAAATGATATTAGGAGATAAACTCTACAATTATGAGAAAAATTTGGTGGAGCAATAATATTAGACGATGACAGATTTCATAATGCTATAATTATGTATCTAAAAAAAGATATTAGAATGCGAAGTTTGAATGTACTCACTGACATATCCTTAAAATGCATAAAGGAAATTTGATATAAATAAAAATGGAAATAGACAAACTATAATATTAATAATAATAAATGGCGCTGGGAAATTTGAGTAGCCACATGCAGAAGAATGAAACAGGATCCAATTCTCTCACCACTTACAAAAATTAATTCAAGATGGAGAAAGAAGTTAAATGTAAGGCATGAACCGTAAGAATTCTAGAAGACAATATTGGAAAAGCACTTCTAGACATTGTCCTAGGCAAAAAATTTCTGAAGAAGACCCCAATGGCAATCATAGCAATAACAAAAATAAATAAATGGGATTGATTAAATTAATCAGCTTCTTCGCAGTCAAGGAAATAATTAACAAAGCAGATAGACATCCTACAGAATGGGAGAAGATATTTGCAAGCTATACATTTGATAAAGGACTAATAACCAGAATGTACAGGAACTCAAGCAAATCTGCAAGAAAAAAAAAATCAAACAACTCCATTAAAAGTGGGCAAAAGACACGAACAGAAGCTTCTCAAAAGAAGATATACAAATGACTAATAAACATATGAAAAACTGCTCAATGTCTCTAATCATAAGGAAATGCAAATCAAAACCACAGTGAGACATCAACTTACCCCAGTCAGAATGGCCTTTATTAAAAAGAACAAAAACAATAGATGCTGGTGTGGATGCAGTGAGAAAGGAATGCTTGTACACTGTTGGTGGAACTGCAAATTAGTACAACCTCTATGGAAAACTGTATGGAAATTCCTCAAAGAACTAAAAGACAACCTACCATTTGATCCAGCAATCCCACTACTATGTATTTACCCAAGAGAAAAGAAAACATTTTATCAAAAACACCTGAACTGGAATGTTTACTGCAGCACAATTCACAGTTGTAAAGATGTGGAATCAACCCAAATACCCATCGATCCATGAGTGGATTAACAAAATGTGGTATATGTATACCATGGAATACTACTCTGCCATGAAGAAGATGACTTAATGCCTTTTGCAACAATTTGGATAGAACTGGAGACCATTGTCCTAAGCAAAGTATCTAATTAATGGAAAGACAAGCACCACATTTACTCACTATTAAATTGGAACCAACCGATGAGCACACGTTTGTGTAGAGGGAAGTAAAACTCAACAGAACTCAAGCAGTGGGGAGGAGGGTGAAAACCTACCTAGTGGATGCAACGAACGCTATCTGGGTGACAGCCACATTTCTTAGCATGACTCAAGCATTATAAAAGTGATCCATGTAACCAAATATGTTTGTACTCTCATTATACTTTGAGGAAAAAAAGGCTCCACCTTCATTATTATTGCCCATATGTCACACTCTAACTGTTGGGATCTTATTTCTTCTCAATCCGTGCCCTCATTTTCACAGCAGACACCCTGTGAGTTTGGGTATTCGTGTTGCATCATAATTCAGCTTCTTACAGGATGAGACTCTAGATTTAGTTGTCAGCAATCTCAACCTTGCTGCCACAGGAGATAAAGGTTTCTTTCAGGATAGAAATAGAAACTTGCAAATCATTTATGTGGTATTTGAGGTGGGAATCTGAAGCCCTGAACTCATCCTTTTCTTTAACTACTTTGTCCAGCACAGTTAGGAACAACCAGCTAAGCTCATTTTACTTGTTAGTTTGACAGACTATTCTAAGATAGCAAGTAAATGGTCACCCAGAACATTGCCTCTTATTAGTATGTGATTAGGAGTATCCGGTGGAGATATTTTGCATATTTCTGTTGTCACATCACACCATGGAGTATCAGTGCTCTCTTTACCACTAGAAATAGAGACATTTGTGCCTTTATATCTACTAATATCAGAGAACCAAATCTACAAAATCCAGAATCAATTCAGAAAATTTATCCTTAACATTCTATTCCTCTAGAACCACTCTTAGTACCAGAATTTGTATCAGTCAATGTTCCTGAGACAAACAGAACCTATAGAGTTTGTGTGTGTGAGAAAGAGTGCATGTGTGCGTGTTGAGGGAGGGATATTAAGGAATTGCTCATGTGATTGTAGGGCCTGGGAAGTTCAAAATTTGTGATGTGGGCCAGCAAGCTGGAAACTCAGTTAAGAGTTGACATTGTAATCTTGAGTCCAGAGACCATAAGTCAGGCTGGAAGTCTGGAAACTCAGGAAGGATTTCTAAGTTATCATCTTTAGGCAGAATTTCTTCTTCTCTGGGAACCTCAGTATTTGCTTTTAAGGCATTTAACTAACTAGTTGAGGCCCATACACATTATTGAAGATAAACTCCTTTGATTAAAATCAACTTGTCCAGTTGTGGTGGCTCATGCACATAATCCCAGCATTTTGGAAAGCCAAGGTAGGAGGATCACTTAAGGCCAGGAGTTCAAGACCATCCTAGGCAACCTAACAAGACTTCCATCTATGCAAAAAATAAAAACTAAAAATTAGTTCAGTGTGGTGGCACATACCTGTAGTCCTAGCTACTCCTGCTGAGGCAAGAGGATTGCTTGACCCCAGGAGTTTGAGGCTGCAGTGAACTATGAGTTCACCACTGCGTTCCAGCCTGGGTGACAGAGTGAGACCCTCATGTCTTAAAAAAATCAACTTAAAATAAATGTTAAAATTTAAAGTAAAGGGTGCTTAAACTAAATGCTAATTATATCTACAAAATACCTTAACAACAACATGTAGACTATTGTATGGTAAAACAACTTGGCACCATAACATAGCCAAGTTGACATAATATTAACCATCACAGAACATTTACTTAGAAGTAAAATTGTGAACTCATAAAATGACCATATATTCAAGTATATGTCACATGTACTATTGTAAACTCAAGCCAAAATTCTTATAAAAATATTATATGTCATGAGGAAATCAACTTAGATCAGGGATGGCCAGCTAAGACTGATAACTACTCCAGAGATGGTTAAAGGAGTGATGTATGATGTAATGAAAACATTTAAAAATCTGTTCATTAACAGTTATTACTGTTACTTTAATGTTACAATTACCAGGAGAAACACATTTCAATTATTTCAATTTGATTATCAAAGAAAATTTGATTCATTTGGACTAGCTTCTTTACTTTTGATCAGAACTAATAGATGGCATAATCTTTCCCTCCTGATTTTTTAAACCAAAACAGTAAGTGAAGACTTAGAAAATGGTGAAAAGAAGTGTGCTTCCTTTCAATAATCTCTGGTGTAACAAAAGAGGGGATAACAGTCCTATAAAATTTTGAATACTTTTTCTTTCCCTTAATTTTGTCCCTATTTCTGCAATTTTTTTCCCAAATATATTGAAAGAGAAGTGCAAATCACCACTGATGTACTGCAACTTGGACATAAAAAGAAAAGGTGTCATCAAATTTCCTTCAAAATCAGAATTACAAGCAAATGAAACTCTTTGAAAATTAAATATCTAGCCTTCTTTTTGAAACGTATCGAGCATTTAAACAGCAGTCCCCAACCTTTTTGACACCAGGGACCATTTTCATGGAATACAATTTTTCCATAGACTGGGGAGGCAGGGGAGAGTTTCAGGATGATTCAAGTGCATTACATTTATTGTGCACTTTATTTCTATTATTATTACATTGTAATATATAATGAAATAATTATACAACTGATTTAAAGGACTAGATAATTGCATAAATGTGAGAACGTACAAGGAAGATCTGAGATCCTTTTTAAGACCATCACCTTAGCCCATTTTAGCCCATTGAAAGGAGCACATGACTTGCTGCCTGAATGTACTGTCTATCCATGAACACAAAGAATGGTTTTGGAGTGAATACAAAAAGACATGCAGAGTGAACTGAAAGTGTTTTTCCATAATTTGACTACTTTTTTAAATTTCAAATTAAAGAATTAGATTTGTAATGTGAAATGTGGGCTTTAAATGTTTGCATATGGAGGTATTTTCAAAGATGATGAGTTTTCAAGAAATACAAGAGGTTCTAGTTGTTAGGTGCTCTTAGAAAAAACTATTTCCCTTACTTTCTAATTAAAAGAAAAAATCGGTGGCTTTAATTTCTACTTAGGAAGGGCTAGAAAAAGAAAATTTTAAAAAAAATTATAATAATTATGTTTTTGGTGTCTTTTGATTTCCTGATTTTCATAGTATTCCTTGTTTTCATTGTCATAGTATTAACTTCTGTTTGTGCTTTTTGTTCAGGTTATTGTGATTTTTTTTTTTTTAACAAGGCGAGGCTGCTTCTGTAATATGTTACCATATATGAAGTGCTATAGGTCAGGCATGAATATATTATACCCTTGAGAATTTCAGTTACCTTAATAAATAATTTATATTTAAAATATTTTTGGTGAGATTTCAGCATTAACAAAATGTGAAAAAATAATTTTATGAGGAACATAAGGTGTTTTGGCAATATTATATGTCATGAGGAAATCAACTTAGGTCAGGGATGGCCAGCTAAGATGGATAACTACTCCAGAGATGGTTAAAGGAATGTTGTATGATCTAATTAAAATATATCGTCCATATATTTAAAAATCTAAAATGAGTTGGGAAGTTGAACAATGGTGCAGGAATTCTACTGTTCTCATTGGAGTATTATTTTTAAATAGGTAAGACTGCAAAAAATCATCCTTACCTCTAGAAATAAAAGAATATTTTATGATTCTTAATCACAAAGAGAAAAAATAGAAATTATTACAAGACTCAAGTTTAGAAAGGAAGTTACTGATTTCTAAAATATACTCCTCTATCTCCACATAAAACATACAAATCCTCTCTAGTCACCCTAACCTAGCTTATTGTAAAGCATATTCTTTAACATGTATTTAAAAATTATTGTTTATAAATTTATTCATTTAAAATTTAGCATTTACTAAATTTATAATTTAATAATTTACTTATCATAGCTTACTCAATATCCATTACCTAATTTTATTATCAGCAAGTTTTAGTGACTTTGTTTCCTTCCAGTATACTCAACTGAAGGGAAAGTTCAGTGTCCCTTGCTCTTTATAATGGCTTAGGGAGTTTAAAAATTATATTTGTTGGCTGGGTGCGGTGGCTCACACCTGTAATCCTAGCACTCTAGGAGGCCGAGGTGGGTGGATCACTCAAGGTCAGGAGTTCGAGACCAGCCTGAGCAAGAGTGAGACCCCGTCTCTACTAAAAATAGAAAGAAATTATCTAGACAATGAAAAATACATATATAGAAAAAATTAGCCAGGCATGGTGGTGCATGTCTATAGTCCCAGCTACTCGGGAGGCTGAGGCAGGAGGATCGCTTGATCCCAGGAGTTCGAGGTTGCTGGGAGCTAGGCTGACGCCACGGCACTCTAGCCTGGGCAACAGAGTGAGACTCTGTCTCAGAAAAAAAGAAAAATTATATTTGTTAATGAATTCTCCTTAATATAAATGTAAATATAAACCATGATGCATAAATTAATTGTATAAACTTCCCAAATATCACATCTAAAATTGTAGAGAGAATTACTTTTCCTTCACAGAATAATTGGAAGTTATATAACTTCTAATTTCTTTTGAACTTTGAAATTTCTTCTGGGGATAGTCCTCTAACACATATGTTTATGCAATCTAAATCTACCTCCAGCATGTCTAGAGTGGGAATAGTGCAGAAGAATCGAAAGACCAAATTGGGACCACAGACAGGGAATGAGCATGTCTCTCCTGTTTGGCAGTTTTTTCTCCTACTGTAGGTGTGTTTCTTATGTTATGCCCTGCTGCCCACAGGCAAGGAAGAAATAATATTCACACTCCTGAGGGAATTTTATATGATGTGTCAAAGAATTTCTTTTGTATTCTGCCACCAAACTATCACAACATATGGGGTTTCCAGTCCTACTTTTCCGATTAGAAAATCATCACTGTGCTTGAGTGGATAACATAAACTCTATTACCCTAAAATCACTGGAATTCTTAATCGTTTATCATCATCACTCAGCTTAGGTGTTTCGTGCTCTTCTTTGAAAATACTTCTCTCATATGACTTAGGCAGAAAAATAGCAGGAGAAAAGAGTAATCTGCTCAAAGGAACTTACTTTAAGACAGGCAAAGACTCAGCAGGTTCTTATCTCAGCAGGGCACATGCTTTATCCTCAATCTCAGTACACTTTGGATGTGAATACTTTGGTTATCTCACCTGGGAATCATCAGTTAAAATTGCTACT
The DNA here is from genome assembly GCA_004363605.1 of Indri indri. Taxonomy (NCBI): domain Eukaryota; kingdom Metazoa; phylum Chordata; class Mammalia; order Primates; family Indriidae; genus Indri; species Indri indri. The sequence continues at coordinate 9,605 of RJWJ010020768.1, read as the reverse complement.
TGATTACAATTTGATTTGTCAAGGTAATTTTTTCCTAATTCAAAAATTTCTCTGGATTTCTCAAAATTGCCTATTCTTAAATTGTATAAAACATTCTTAATGAAGTGCACCTTAGATAAATAACCATCATTTAATGTTTTCAAGCCTAGAGGCCTGAAAAATGACATTTATTTGAAGATAGAAGGCAGGAAGACACAATGCTTTGGGGCAAAGTAATACTACTTTGTCTCATTAGGACAATTTTTTTTTTTTTTTTTTTTTTGGCCCATTATAGGCCCTCTCTGAGTAACAATGAAGTACTTACTATAAAAAGAAAAGATTTACTACAGGACATTCTAGGAAAGGCAAATCTAAAGATAAGGTAATTATATCAGTAGTTGCTAGAGTTTGGGATAGGGAAAAAGATGAGACTGCAGAGGGTATTGAAGATATTTTTTGGAATAGAATTTTTTTTTTTATTCTGAATGTGGTGATGGTTACCTTATTGTTAAGTTCATCGAGATTCACTGAATTGTACAACTAAAAATGAATTTTGCTATATATAAATATTACCTTAATAAACTAAAAGGGAAGATTTACAAAACATTGAACTCATAATAATGGAGGGCTTCAGCTGTGAAGAATTAAAATAGAGAAATATCACAGACAGTCTTTAGAAGAATTCAATTGCATAATTAGACTGGCATATGGATTCAAATTTTCATCTGCAGTTAATTGTTGGCTTTAGGTCAAAGTAAAGATATTCTACAAATATTATCTTTAAGTGACATGTGGTCATCAATGAGTATCCACAATTAGGATGGGGCAGAATTAGACCATGTTTGAAATTTTGCTCTTTTTTGCTTGTTTCTTTTTATTTTTTTATTTTTCTTTTTGAGAGACAGGGTGTTGCTGTGTTACTCAGCCTGGAGTGCAATGGTGTGATCACAGCTCCTAGATTCAAGTAATCCTGCCACCTTGGCCTCCTGAGTAGCTGGCACTATAGGCACACTCCACCACTCCCAACTGTTTTTGTTTTTTATTTGTTGCAGAGACAGTATCTCACTCTGTTGTCCAGGCTGGTCCTGAATACCTGGCCTCAAATGATCTTCTTCTTCAGTCCCCAAAGTGCTGGGATTACAGGCATGAGCCACTGCATCTGACTTTTTTTTTTTTTTAAAGAACATTCGTTTATGTGTATATACACAGAGAATCTGAAAGACTATGCTTCAAAGACCTACTACATGTTGATTACTCACAAAAATCTCATTAAAATAAAGAGAAGATTTTAAAGTACAAGTGATAAACTGCTCTCAACAAACTTTGAGAAATGCATACATCAGACATATTTTATATATAACATATATTTCATCCCCATTTAAAAAACAATGAAAAGGCTAAGTTATCTACCAAAGTGAAGATAGAATATACAAGAACTAAAGCTACCCTACCTATGCATAGGAAAAATAAACAGGTAAGGAAATAAAAATGAATAAAATCACACAAAAGGAGGAAAGAAGTGTTAAAAGGCAAAATTACAATAAATTTTGTTTCAATAAATAATTGGCTTTTATTTGTGATTCTAGAATTCTATAAAGTGGAATGAGATGAGTATTCTGATGGTCTGGGCAAAGGATGTTGGCTTTATGGACAGAAAAGGACTGAAGAAAAAAGAAACAGAAAACAAAAAGTGAATTGGTCATTTCAAAGTTATTTTCCTTACAAAGTTAAAACAGAGGGGTCTGTCTTATCACATTGACTCAGGTTGTCTGAAATCTCCTGATTTTTTTTTTTTTTTTTGAAAACTGGCCCATTTCAAAGTTCAGTTCAATTATGTGGAAGGACTGTCTCAGAGAAAGCATAGTGAGTCATCAGAGAAGCAACTGGAGACACCCAAAGTGAGGAGGGGAGAGAGGCAGGGTGATCTGCTTGGCAAGATCAAGAGGTACCTGGAGGAAGTGTCCACATGCGGGGACAGGTTAGGGGAGAGATCCCTGGGGCTCTGCATGGCTCCCTCTCCACAGCAGTCCTCCAAACTGATCAGGAAGCTGCTTGGAGACTATAGCAGCAGAACTGCACCAAGGAGCAGGCACAGTGGGGTCCTGCCAACTTCTCGTCCCTGGTTGTAACAACAGATGCCAATTGGTGCTGTCAGCTCCAGAGTGCCCAGTCTGCAGAGGGCGAGCTCTACTGCAACTGCCTCCCTGTTATGCCTGCAAGGTCAGAGAGGGAGTGGAGAGGGTGGGCAATCTCATGCACACTCTGACTGGGTGCCATGGAACCCCAATCCACAACTGGCTGCCTCCCAGCAATCTGAGCAGAGCAGCTGCCCTCAGCATCTGCCATGGCCATTTCACCCTCTTGATAGCACCACTGCTGCCACCTGACACTGCAATAGCTAACACAGTCAGACCTGGGGAGAGGAGAGCTCCAGCCACTGCCACTGGCTGTTGATCTGCAACTTGCCCAGGCACTGATCAAGACCCCCAACCTGTCCACGTGTCCACCAAAGCCCCATGCCCTTCACAGGCAACTGCCAAGTTCTCACAAACTGCCCCACCACTGGCTAGAGTTGCATGACTTGTCCAGACACCTGCCAAGGTCCCCCAGCCTGCCAAGGCACCTGCCAAGCTCCCACAATCCATGCAAGTGCCCACCAAAGTCCTGTGACACACACAGGAATTGTTCAGGTTCCTACAATGTGCCCAGAAACCCACCATAGTCCTGAGACCTGCTCTGCTGCTGACTGCAGTCCCATGATATATCCAGGTGCCCACCAAGGTCCATGACCTGCCCAGGCAGCAGCCAAGGTCACACCACCAGCCTTCAAGGAGAGGGACTTTCCCAGTCCCCTGCCCAAGCTTTCAACAGTTGCCTGAGGACCAACTTATCAATCCAAACAAATATCACTAAGCACCAGCTTGGACTGTGACAACCACAGGGGAATAGGACAATGCAGAAGAACAGCTATGCTACAGGCTCTCAATGCAGCTGCTCCTCTCCACCTGGGTCAATCCTGTAGAATAGGACACAAAACCACTACGCAGGGGTTTCTCCTCTTTCTCACAAGTGGGAGATTTCCTAGCAAAGGAGAACAGGTGTGCCACAAACCTTTCATCCCTGAGCTGAGAGAGGAGGTTTCAGATGAGAAGAAACCATCAAAAGAATTCTGGCAACATAGAAAAACAAGGTAATTTGACACCTCCAAAGGGTCACAATAGATACACAGCAATGAACCTTAACCAAAAGGAAATTGTCAAAATGTTAGAAATGGAATTCAGAATGTGGCTGGCAAACAAGATGAATGGAATGAAGACAAAGTTGAAAACTAAAACAAACAAAAACAAATTTCAGGACATGAATAAAAAATATAAAAAACTCACTAAAGGATAGACAACATAAGAAAATATAACAGTACTTAAAGAAATGAAAGAGTCATTTAGGGAATTATAAAATATAGCAGAAAGCTTTAAGAACAGTTTAAACCAAGCAGAAGAAGGAATCTTAAAGAAAAGGCTTTCCAACTAAACAAGGCAGTCAACAATGCAGGAAAAAGAATAAGAAAGAATACACAATCACTAAGAAAAATATGGGACTATGTTGAAATGAGCCAATATACACATTATAGGTATCCCAGATGGAGAAGAAGAAAAAGCAAAAAGCATGAAAAACCTATTTGAGGGAATTATTGAGAAGAACTTCCCTGGTATTGCCAGAGATTCACATATCCATATACAAGATGGTCACTGAACGCCATGAAGATTCATAGGAAGTAGGATATCTCCAAGACACATAATCATCAACCTGACCAAAGTCAAAATGAAGGAGAAAATTATACCAAACACCATAGTTGTTGCTAATAAATGGGAGCTAAATGATGGGTACACATGGGCACAGAGAGATATAAAGGACACTAGAAACCAAGAAGGGAGGAGGGTGGGTGGGGAGGTGTGTGATAAAAACTTACCTGTTGGGTACAATGAACACATTCTGGTGATGGACACACCAAAAGTCCTGACTTAAGCATTATACAAGGTATACGTGAAACAAAAATATTTGTACGCCATTAATATTTTGAAATAAATTAAAAAACTAAAAAGTATATAGTCCATCACTCAAAATCAATTAAAAAATTGAACACTGAAAGCAAAAAGACTCATTGCTTTCATTTGCTACAACAAAAAACGTGCAAAATTCCAAAAATTTGTTTTTTTTTAATAAAGATTTCTTCCACAATCTAGTCCTTAGTTATAGTTTAGATCTGCGGTCCCCAACCCCTGGGCCATGGACTGGTACCAGTCTGTGGCCTGTTAGGGACCAGGCCACAGAGCTCCACACCCCACCTCCCATTCCTGTTTGTGGAAACATTGTCTTCCATGAAACTTAGTAACTGAAGGCCTGCACGGCAGTGGTGATCAGTGGGCTAGTGAGCAAGTGAAGCTTCATCTGTATTTATAGCCACTCCCCATTGCTTACATCACTGCCTGAGCTCCGCCTCCCCTCCTCATCTGTGGAAAAATTTTCTTCCATGAAACTGGGCCCTGGTGCCAAAAATGTTGGGGACTGCTGGTTTAGATGTCTCTGATGTTCATGATAGAAGTGATGTTTTTCATGATAGAAGTTCATGATAGACAGAAATAGAATTTCTCATATCAGTTAAATTTTACATTTTATAGGTTCATATACTTAGGATCCTTGAAGCGTTTGTCATCTGAAAGATTTCATAGAAGACTTGTTTATAATATTAATTACTGTAACTATCAATAATAATTTTATCTATTACATAGTTTAATGTGCTAATTGGCTGCTTATCTATTAAATTTTGTCCAACTGTTTCTACTCTTTACCCTAAAGTATTATCATAACTCCATAGCTCCTCCAGATTTTATATTGATATTCGTGTCAATGCTGGGATTGGGTAAATTTTAAGTTACTGCCAAGACAGCCTTTAATGTAGAAACAAATGTAACTCTAGGATGTGAATAGAATAGGATTGGAAAAAGCAAGAAGCAAGGAAACAGGTTGGATATAAGGGTGCAGGAGAAAATCAGGGAGCAGGATCTAACAAAGGGGAAATCACAAAGGCCAGAGCAGAATTCAGGGGCATTGGTCAAGAAGATAAGGAAATCTATGACCCAAATAAGCTAGGCATTTTTGAGAGACATCCTGGCTAAAATACAAAAAGCTCAGAACATGACTAGTAATGAAATGACAAGCTAGTTTTATGTTAATGTGAGTATCTTAATATTAATTTAATGGTTTCAAAACAAGAGTTTTAAGTACGTTCCTCTCCAGGCCCAAATCTAAAGACAAGTAGCAATTGGCTTAACTAAACACCACAATGGTATGAGCAGGCCTCTCTGATTAAGGGAGAAGAGTTTGGGCAGGAAATTTCTGCAAAGTTGGTTAACTATAAATAAAACCAGGAACAATAAAAATGTGATGAATAAACAAGATGTGGTAGGGCAAGCAATGTCATTTCAATCTTCTGAGAATAGTAAAAGCAAGAAGGAGAAAAAAGTCAACATTCTGCTCTTAGTCAAATTCTCAGCATAACTGTGAACATCCATGCCCTCAATCAAGGAGTATGGGGATTACAAATGCTCCACCCAGCCAATATGCTCTATGCGAATTGTCAAATTAATCTTTCCATCAGTGTATGTACTATACTTCCATTTTATTTTCATATACTCAAAATATAAGCAAATATAAAATTCTTATTCAATGCTAAGTATAAACAAACTGACTTCTACGTTACTAGTAGCAACTGAATGTATATTTAAATGACTTCCTAATAGGCTAGGATTTTTATTCAATATTAAGTTATAAATCTAATTCTTGTGGGATAATTGCAATATAAGTATCTGTCCTTATAAGCATGAAATGTAAAGCTATGATTTAGATGAAAATGATTAGTAAAAAGAGATATAATCCAAAATATATTATATTAGACACTGTAATCATAGGATTTGTTTTTGCAAATCCCTTTGCAGTATAGTAATTACTTTATGAATAATACTTTCATTTTTCTCAAATAAATCCTTTTTGTGTATGTCTTATGTGAAAGGGTGTTGGTGATATAGAAAAAAAATAATTTACTTTTATGAATCCTAAATGCATAAAGAGTTTATGCTTCACATATACTTCTTAGATATTGGTGAAAATCTAATAATTATTAAGATAATTCTACTGTAGTTAGCAAGTGTACTTGAAAGAATTTCTTTGAATGTTTTAAAATAGTTTTTTTTTTTACTTTTTTAATGTACACAACTAAAAATGTTCTTTTTTTACTATTAAAAATATTCTTCATTAATTCTGGTTAAAGACAGTTAAGAGAAAATACCTGTAGAAATATCGTGAGTTAGTCTCAGAGAATATCCTAGGGAAGGTAATCCCAACACAATATCTATCTGAGCACCATCATTATTTTTCTACTTAGGCTGCCCAACTGTGTCTTCCATTTCACTTCCTTCTGCTGCTGTATTGCTAAGAATTCCCTTACAGCTCCACTCCCCCCACTCCCCACTAGAACCTGCACTTGGCACACATGTGTCTTGGGAGAGCTGCCAGTCAATTTTATTGCATAGTAAACTGGTATTCTGACACAAATTTTACCAACCACACTACACAGGGAGAAGAGACAGTGAAACGATAATGAGTCAGACATACTCACCTTCTGCTTCACTGTTTGCTGTTATCTCTGAGCTTGGGAAAATTATGTAACTTCAAACAGTGCTTACTACATAGTAAGTTTTGATACATATTCCTTAATTTAATGAATTAATGAACGTCACTTAACACATAATAAACATTAACTCTCCTTACCACTTCAATACATGCTAGATAACAAACTAAAACAGTAAATATTTATTTTGTTTCACTTTAAAGATACTATAATATAATGTATAATTTCATCAATATGTTTATGATATTGTTAAAATTCTCAACATACAAGAAATTATCCTTATGTATGAAAAAATAAGAATAGCCTTAAAGGACCTTTATTAAAAGAGAAAACACACAAGCATGCTATTAACCTAACAGACATATTTTTATATGTGATATTTCCTATTCATTCCAATTATTGACATGTGCATATTTTACTTTATGATAAATATACACAGGGGTGAAATGCCAGATACTTTTCTGAATATATAGAGATGAATAAGATGAGAAGCTCACAAAAATAGTATACAAAACAGAAAAAAAAATGACTAACTATGTTTTGATAAGTATAGGATGTAACTATGCACAGGGATTCTCCGACCTATGGGAAGGTCACACAAGAAAAGAGTTCGGGAAGGCATCCAAGCCGAAAACTGTGCTGAATCTTGAATTTGCTTGTCAGTAGTCAGGTAGACAAGGTTGCAGAGCAATGAAGTAGTGAAATAAAACACGTTCTAGAAAGCACGAACCTATGATCTTGTATGGAAATGTAAGAGAACTCATAGTATTTAGGCCTATATGAAACGTGAATAAGTTTGAGAATACGGTGAGAGATTAGGTTTGAGAAGGAAGAAAGCAAGGTCATGGAGAACATTTTAGTTCATATTAAATCAGTGGTTCTCAAGATATGGTCCCACAATCAACTATATCAGCATCACTTGGAAACTTGTTAGAAATGCAAATCACCGGGCCCCACCCAAAACTATTGAATCATCAGAAGGAAACAGAAAAAATATTGCTAAATATGTTTTGATAAGTATAGTAATATAGGTATGCACAGTGATTCTCTGACCTATGGGAAGGTCACATAATAAAAGAGTTTGGGAAGGCGTCCAAGCCAGGAAACTTATTATTTCTTTTAAGATGCCCTCGAGTAATCCTGATGCACTTTAAAGTTTGAGAACCGCTGCACTAAAACGTCTTGCATTACAAAGTTATGTGCTTACAAATCTGAGAGAGAAGCCTAGTTAAGTACACTAGAATAATTCGTTGGCAAATTCATTGTAAGGAGACACAAATAAAAGCAAGAGGATGAATTTAATAACATTTCAGCAGTCCAGGTGAGAATCGATGAGGTTCTGAAATAACACACTAAATATGGTGATACAGAGAATGGAGTGGATTTAAGAGAAGTTTAGAGTGTAAAACTGTCATTTCATGAACAGAAGGACATAAAAGCATAATACAAAGGAAAGAGGTTAAATTGATTTCTAATTTTCTAGCTCTGAAAACTAAACCAATTATATTATTCTGGCAGTTATTTAATATACTGACAAGTATTATTAATTTATATATTCCTTGTTATATGAGGTCTTTCTTAAAAAACTTGATTATACTCTTCTAAATTTCTGTACATTCTTTGATTTAAGGCAAATGTACCTACAATAATTTAGGTGACAACTGAATTTCTTATTTATAGGAATTTATACTGTATATGGCAATTGTACTTAATAGCCTACATACCTTGGAATCATTTTTGTGGAAATGAAAGTGTTTATTAACATATTATTAATTTCAAATACCAAGCCAGACAAATGTTAACATTCTTTTAAAGTCACTGAACTCATATGAGTTCTAAGCTTATTGCAGAAAATATAAAAAAAAGAGTAAGTACTGGACAATGCATTTCTTTTCTTTTCTTTTTGTTATTACTAAAATAACAAATTCAGCTGTTCACAGTGGCCTCATGCCTGTAATCCCAGCATTTCGGGAAGCCAAGGAGGAAGGATAGCTTGAGGCCTGGACAACAGAGTGAGATCTTGTCTCTATAAAATATTTTTTTAAAAAAATAGCTGGGCACAGTGGCCTGGGCCAGTAGTCCTAGCTAAGAGGCTAAGGCAGGAGGATCGCTTGAGCCCCGGAGTTTGAGATTGCAGTGAGCTATGATAATGCCACTGCACTCTAGCCCAGGCACAGGAGTGAGACTCTGTTTCAAAAAATAGATAAATAAAATAAAATAAAAAATTCATTTTTACTTCTCAAACTTTCAAAATCAATGATACCAGTTTTATCCTAAAATGGAGTTTTATAAAGCTTGTTATAAAATCACTTTATGAAGAATGTTTTGGTTATAGGAATGATTATATTTTCACAATAAGTGAAGCCACATACTTGAGCCATGGAAATGGAAGAGAGTAATAAAGGCCAGAATCTTAAGGAAAGCTTGGTTTTCAACAAGCTTTGTGTCCCTAGAAAGAGGGACACAAGTCAGTGATATCAATAATACATATATATGTATATATATATCAGTGATATCATCTGGCCAAGTACTGTAAGAATGCCATATGTATTATCCAATCTAATCTTTCAATGAACCAACCACTGGGGGCAATATTATTATCTAAATTTTGTGCATGACAAAATTATGACTTCATTAACTTGCTCAATTCACAGAACTGGTAAGATAAAAACACCAAGGACAGAAATAAGAAATATCAATAAAATTCCTTCCCCATTTTTTTCTTTAGTCTAAGAATACATTTGCAAAAAATTTATCCCAGCATTACACATCCCACACACACATTTATATAAAATGTTGTTAAATTATATGCTAATATTTCCTAGCAAATTAATAGCAAGGTATTCTACTTTTTAGAAACAATACCATGGAAAGTCAAATAAAATATTGGATTTTTATTTTTGAGGAAAAGTATATTTTTGGAAATGCAAATTAATGTCAT
>RJWJ010020767.1:0-28706 GCA_004363605.1 Indri indri | reverse complement strand
GACGGTGCTGAAAGTCCTTTGCACACTGGAAAGTGCAATCGGACCCAAGGCTACTGTCACGGTCACCTCTGTCCCTCTTGGCCATGCTGCATCCTCCCGAGAAGCGTGATGGGGGCAGATCTGGCGGCGATCTCCACCGCCCCATAAAATGCACTGGCTGGCCGGCCATCCCTTCTGCTTCCTCGCTCCTGCCCGGGTCTCTCCTGAAGCTGAACGTTTGTGTTCCCCAAGCGAGAAAGACCTCTGCACTGCCAAGGTTGCTGAAGACCCATCTGAGCCTCTGTGCCAGCTCTGCAGGGCTGGGCAGGTGTCTGCTCTCCTAAGCACGATCATACATAGCTGCTGCTGCCTGCAATGGGGCAGCTCTACAGGAGACAGAGGCGGACCCCAGAGGTGGCCTGAAACCTCAAGATGCCACTTATCCACCCTGAGGACTTGATCTCAGGGCGCTCAACATTTCAGACCCTCAGTTTTTCCATCTTAGAAAGGAGGATTATGATGTCTGTTTCACAGAATTGCCAGATGCACAAAAGGGTAACACAGGCAGAGCCTCAAAGCTCAGCACAGGCACAGGGGACTGTGGACTCCGGACTGGCAGGTTCACTGACGGAGTCATGAGCCGGGAAGGCTATTAACCCAGGGGGACCATGGAGGCATAATTGGCTTGCAGAAGATAAATTCAGAGGCAGGAAAACAGTATTAGAGGACAAATGCAAAGGGCAAGAGAAATATAAATGGGGGAGTGGGTGGCAAAGTTGCTAACCAAGAAGGCCCAAATCAGTAGGGTCAGATGCGGCAAATGGATTAAGAGGGAAGTTCAGAGCTAAATTCAAAAATGCTGCCTGAGCCCTGAACTTACATATTTAGGCTGCATGTGGCTTCTGTGGCAGGGGACACCACGGTGTCCTGAATGAATCCTGGGAAACTTTTCCAGGTCTGTTCAGGTCTTCCTGAAAGTTAAGCAACAAGAAGCTTCGTGATCTGACTCAGCCTGACTCCTCCTGAAAAACAAATCGATCCACTTTCCAGCAATCTGCTTGCGTCCAGAGTCAGCCTCTGGCCAGAGCAGCAGGCTGTGTCGGGAAACACCAAAGCAGACCCTGACAAGTGGAAAGCGTGCCCCACTGGCGCAAGTCTCCAAGTGGACAGGACAATGAGATTAAAGCATAAAGACACGTAATTGGACTCCGACAAGGAAATTCCATCCATGCTGCTCGGGAGGCATCCTTCAGCAGGACAGATGGAAGTTAGAGACCATCGGACCTTAGCATATGACACACCACTGGACATGTGAATTATTAACTGTGATTAGGGCTCTACACACCTTCCAAGCGGTGAGCGGGAGGAAGGGACCTGTCACGGCCAAGCTGGCCACTCCAGCCCGAGCTCCTGCACACAGACCATACGATTATATGGAATCTCTTGCTCACAGATAGAAGGCTGGTGATGTTGCCACCTGACTGCCTTTTGACTTGCCATCTCTCCATGGGTGGGAGGCGGTGGGACAGGGGAGCCCGAGGCTGGAGAGAAGTCTCGCTGCTCTCTGCCAGGGAAGTGCCAACATTTCTCTGAATGCTAAGAGGAGGTGGAAGCTGTTCAGCTGGTTGTCAAGACTTGACATTTATTTGTTTTTCATTCATCGATTCATTTATCAATCAGTGAAATCCACCGTGTGCCAGGCACAGAGCTCAATGCTGTGTTCATATAGAAATGAACAAGACACAGACACCGCGCTCTGGGACTGAGAGTCCAGTGGGGCTCACCCCTGCGGGGAGAGATGGAGAAGGCTCTCCTGTCCAGGGAGTCTGAGCTGAGAGTCAAAATGAAGCAGGCAGCTCCACGTGGGGCCGCTGGGACTGCTGGGCCAGGGGACAGGCGCGCAGGTACAGCTGGCACAGATGGGGCTCCCTAAGAGGAGAGATGGACTCACATGCGGACAGAGGGCCAGGAGACCAGACCCGAACTAAGACTGGAGAAAGCCCAGAAGGATGGGAGAGGCAGGTTGGGGTGGAGGGGAGTGTATAGGGCATGTGCGTCCCCTCCACCCAACCACTATGATCCCCGACCTGCTCTCCCCCGCAGGCACACCCCCTGAGACCGTAGCATAAAGTTCTGACTTGCACTGAGGGTAGAAGGAGAACCAAAGTCTCAGAAATCAGAGGGAACATGAAATATGAGAGAACGTGAAATCCGACGTGCAGATTGTAAAGCAATTCAAAGCCTGTCTATCTGCCCTACGGCGGTGTAAACATCACGTATTTTTAATCAAGATGGAAAGTAAAATCAAAGGAAAACTATTAGCACCATCTCAGGGGAGACCTGTCTTTGCCACTTTGGATTGTGCCTCCCTCCCTTTGGGCATGAGGAGTGGGAGTGTCGCCTGTCTGTGGAGGCACAGGCAGAGCCAGGCGCAGCTCCACTGGTCTTTTATTCTAATTACTGCTCTGAGTGGGGCCTCTACTTAGGATGTAAAGATTGCAGCATCAGCAGTGAACTAAATTGCAATGGTAAGTGCTCTAATAAGGCTTATATACAAGCTGCTGTGGGAGCGTGGAAGAGGAATTGATGAGGGCATAAGGGAAGTATCATAGAAGTAGTTTTATTTGAGCCGGGTTTTGAAGGATGAATAGAAGTTCATGAAACAGAGAAACAAAGAAGAGCAACTCAGGCAAAGGGGCATCCACATTCAAAAGTCACAAAAAATGAGGGTGCACACTGGATCTGGGGAGGGGATTAGCAGTCCAATAGCTCAGGATCCACTGAGGATGAAGATGGATGAGTTTTCTTATCCATCCTTCAAAGAGACGCATTTTGAAAATATCTGGAGGGTGTTAAACACAAAGATAAATTGTTGTGTATGATTTTATTTTCTAGTCCAAGGGGACCATGAAAGGGCAGCTATTTTTCTTTCTTTGGATGGAATTGTTCTAAGTCACATGCTGTGTGTTTTTAACATTCTTAAGCAATTTTAGTTTCTCATAGCTTTAAATATGAATTAAGACTATAGCTAATATTTACCAGATATGCCAGGTACTTAGGTGACATATCCCATTTTACCTTCCTGACCCTAAACGGTAAGCACTGTTGTCATGTCCATGTTGCAGAACAGGATGTGGAAAGATCTGAGGTCCCTTGCCCCAATCTCGAAGCCTGTTAACTGGCAGAATCAGGATTTGAATCTGGGTCCACCTGACTCCATCTGACTTCTGCCATACCATGCCAGGTGGGTGCTGAGGGCTGGGCTCTCATGGGGCAGGAGGGGACACTCCTGCCTGGGAGGAAGAACAGAAGTGGCTGATAACCTTTAAGCTGAACTCGATCTCTGCTGTCTCCAGGCCTCAGTCTGCAAGGATAGATCATCTGGAGAAACAGATTCAACACTCTGGGTCCCGCTTGGAACCAAAGAGCTCCAGACAGTCTGGCTAGCACGTGGGGAGCAAGGCTGCCACAGGGCCTCATCTCGCCAGCAAAGCCTTTGGAGACGGCATGCGGCTGGCCCTCTGCGGAACTGGCCAGAGATCACACAGCTGTGGGCTCAGAGAGTTGAAAGGGACCTTAAGGTCACCTAATCCTCCAGATGGAAGCCTCCTGCCCTGGGAAGTCCACTCCTGCCAGGATCACAGGCTCACACTTCAAATGCCACCCGGCCTCTGATGGCACAGTGCTGTGACCTTAAACACTCCATCTGTGCTGCAGACACAGTGTGAGGGCCCACCCTGGCTCTCCTGCTTGCTAGCTGCGGACTTGGGGCATCCGTAAGGAAGGATCGTCAATGTCTACCTCACAACGTGATTGGGGGATGAGACAAAGCAGTGGTGGGGAGACACGGCGAATTGCATAGAAATAATGCACCAAGGCAAAGAAGACGACGATGACTTACAGCAGAGGTGGGCAACCTCCCGTGAAGGGCCAGAGAGTAGATCTTCTGGCTTTGCAGGCCTAAAGGTCTCTGTCGCGAAGACTCACTCTGCCATTGCAGTGTGGCAGAAGCCACAAGCAATATGCAAACAGATGAGAGCGGCTATGTTCCAACACATCTTCATGAACGGACCCGCAAATCTGAATTTCATATAATGTTCATGTGTCACCAAACATTATTCTTCTTTTGATTTTTTTCCAACTATTTAAAAATGTAAAACCCATTCTTAGCTAGTGGGCCATGCAAAAACAGGTGGGATGTCAAAGTCTGGTCACCCCTGACTTGTGGGTGAGTTTTCTGCAGCATAACAGGAGCAATTGTGCTATGACTCACACACCAGGTCTTCTGGGGAAATCTCCCTTGTCCCCTCTCCGATGGGCTGGTCACTTCTCTGAAGATCCCAGCCAGAGCAGATGTCACAGTGCATTCTGGCTGTTTGCTGGCCGAAGCCTAGCAGCTCGTCTGGGGCCAGATCATGGCTTGTCAACTCAGACCTGCAGAGCCTGGCACCATTCTCGACACTCTATCAATTCTTCCATGAGGAATGTCTATGCTTTTGTAAATTTCTCTATTTTATTTTCAAAAAGTTTAAAGATACTATACATCCTTCCTAAGCTGCCTCAGATGCCTGATTTTGTATTCTATTCTGAGGAATCAAAAGAATTAATGAGGATTATTTAAAAATACACATTAGGATAATTTTCACAAAACATGCATATGGATTCCCTAGGCCTGCTCACCAGTCTAACTACAGATATGTGAAGTTCTTGGTATGTGTGAGCCTCATTTTCCTCATCTATAAATGAGGGATCGTGCTTGGTATCAACTGTATCAGGTTGTTGTGTGAATTGGAAAAGATAATCATATAAAGCACTTGGCACAGTGCCTGGCACATAGCAAAGGCTCGATGAGGATTAGTTATTTGTTATTATTTTAGTATTCTTCAAGATAAAATTACTGCCCCAAATTCCCAATGAGAAACAGAGACTCAGAAGCCTAGAGAGGGTCTCGAAAATCAGAGTGTCCACTTCTGAACCCCTGTGTGGCCAACCCCAGGCCCTGCTCCTCGGTGGATGACTGAATCTAGACTAGAACCAGGTCTGACTGTGCCTCCTGCAAGTAGCCTGGGTCTTGGAGAAGAGCGGTCCCAAGGCCACCAGGGGCAGAGGGCTCTAAGAGGCTGAAGCCCAGTCAGAAGCAGCTACTCAGAGGGTGCATTAGGGAGACCCTTCATGGCCATCTTCCCTAGTGGGGCACTCCCGCTGCATGGACTTCCCGGGAGCTTCAATTCCCTTCTCTGCCCAAGTACCTCTGGATTTGATTACCAGGTAACTTGGCCCATTTCTCCAGCCAAAGTTGACCTCCGGAAGAGCAAGACTCCTCCCCCATACACTAAAAGAAGCAAAACCAAAATGAAATCAGATTCTGTAACAAATGCAGACCACGTTCGCCCAGCCAATCTCGAGACAAAGTCTATTCTGCTGCCTGTCTCTTGAAAAGTAATAAAGCAATAGTGAAGTCAGTTATAGAAAAGGCAAACGACAAATCCCCTTCCTGAATACTGAAGGGAAGGTAGGATTGGAGCTGGGGATGAGTGGAAAGCAGGAGTCCCAGGCTGCCAAAGCAGGGTCCGCAGACATCACCTCCACCAGAGCTCCCCACCCCTGCTGCTTTGGCCAGAGCCGGGGAGGGACTGACAACAGCTGCCTGGCAGGTTGGGAGTAAAGTCCTGATGAGACGCTGGGCCCCCTTGTCTGGGTCTAGTGCTCTCTGGAGTGTCTGCAAGGGCCGGGGTGCAGGGTGGTCCTGAAGGCAGCTCTGGTCTTCAGCACTGTTCCTGTTGCCTTTTGCACTGTCTTTTTGGGAAGAAGAAAGTGCTGCTCTGCTGGCACCAGCTCACTGGCTGCTTGGCAATGGCATCGCTTATTACAAAACTGTCAGTTAACAAATTGATCTTCGGAGGTATGATTTAGTCTCCCGTTTGTCCAGTTTAGAGTCAGAAAAATCCTGATGTGCGTCTTGGCTCTGCAGCTTGAGTAAAGCGACATAGGCCCCTTGGTCTCTCGGGACATCCGTTTTCTCCATTGTAAACAGGAATAGTAATGACACCTATTTGGCAAGATTATTAATACAATAATAATGATAATGATAATGGGTACCATTTCTTGAGGGGAGGAGCAATGATGGCAAATGGTTAGCAATGAGCGAATCTAGGTGAAGGAAATATAGGTATCCATTCTAATAGGCCTCCAAATTTTCTGTAGCCTTGAAGTTTATCAAATCAAAAAGGTGGGGAACAGACGCAAGGAAGAGCTAGATCCTTCCCTGCCTCTGGGTGATGGAGAAGGATGTGATGCCTGGAACCTCAGCAGTTCCATCTCTTCCATGCTGCACTGTGTGATCTTAGGCAAGGGACCTCTCTGAGCCTCAGTTTCCTCATCTGTACAATGGGAATGATAACAGGACGCACCTCCTAGGGTTGCTATGAAGATGAAAGGAGTTAATATATGTAAGTCACGTATGATACCTACTCACATCACACACTGAAGAAAAAAGGAGCAAAAGGATGGAAGACACCCGAGTCCTCGATAACATCACCGAGTTACTGAACTAACTAGTCCCCAAACCAGCTCATCTGCAGACTTCTGGTCACCTGAGATAATATACTCACCCCCTTATAAGCCATTATAATTTGTGTTTTTAAATTACTGATAAAATTGCACTCCTCATCCTAAGGAAACAATCTGAAATTCAGACAAAGACATATTCACAATGAGAAAAAAATAAAAACATCCTAATTATGTAGGAATAAGAATAGAATTAAATTATGGTACATCTGTCAGGTAGAATATTGTGTAGCCATCAAAAAATGATGTCAGTAAAGTGTTTCATGGCATAGGAAAATGTCCTTAATCTAACACTGATTCCTGACATATGTGAAAATACAAATGTAACAGGTAGGAAGAAAATACACCCAAATATTAATAGTAGGCTAGATGTGGGTGCTTTAAATGTTTCAATATTTTCTATATTTAAAAGGACTATTATATATTATTTTTGTAATAATAATTTAAGCAGTAGATTTCTAAACTATATTTATGGCATACAAATATTAGAAACAAAACTATATGTTTGGGTGAAACCACCAATATAAAATGAATCTAAAATTGAAAGAAAATATAGCACATTAAGAGTAATTACCACTGAGTTGTGAGATCATTGTTGACATTTTTCCTACCTTTTCATACACACACACACACACACACACACACACACACACATATATTATAAATTTTCTACAATGATCACATTGCTTTATAATTTGAAACAATAAATCAAATTCTTAAAAAGATCAATTTATAACTTTTAAGCCCAATGGCATTGCCTCAAACCCTGTCACTTTAACCAATTCGGTAGATTTTCACTGAGTGTTTACTATGTACCTAATGCAGTGCGATAATAGTTATAACTACCTTTTATTAGGCACTGTGATCATACCTTTATATACATTATCTGCAGTCCCTTCCACTGCCCCAGAAAGCATTGAGGAAGTTGAATCAAACTTGTCTAAGGCCACAGCTTGCAGGTGACAGACTCGAGATTCAAACCCTGGTCTATTGTGTCTGCTTGGCTGCTTGTCCTCCTCCATCTGTAGTAAAAATATATATATAAATCAATGCAATATATAAACTCTGTTAAAAAATCGAAAATCCCAAAGCAGCTCAGAGAGAGATGAAGTGATATCAAGCTCGTAAGAGCCAGGAAGGTTTCCAAAAGGAGTTGGAAACATGCTGAACCCTTGAGCGGGGAGACGAAGGGAGAGCCCGGCTTTCTGGAAGGAGGGAATGTTGTGGATGGTGGTCTGGAGAGGGCAGGTGTCGTCCATTTCTGGGGATTGCAAAGTAGCCCACGTTGATTGGAGTAAATAAGTGGGTTAGGAGGAGGGAGCTGATATAGAAACTGTAGGAGAACAGTCAGATGATGGAGAGCCCTGAATGCCAAGCTTTGGAAATTAAATTTCATTTATTGGGCAACGGGGGACCACGGAACATTCTTTAGTCTGCATGGGGTGGGCATGGGTTTTAGAGTATTTTAGGCAGGACTGTGAGAGTGAATTAGAGACAGAACTCAAGAGGCAGGGGTGGGGACCTTTGGGAGGCACTGAGCTGAGCCTGCTCACATATATTACCTCTTTTGGGGAAACTGAGGGACAGAGGTTTAAACGAATTGTCCAAAGCCAGCAACCAAGAAAGAGCAGAGACAGGTTTAAACTCCAGGCCATCTGACCTTGCTGTCCACCCAGCCTCTGTGCAGGTGGGATGCAGCAGAGGTCCATGAAAAGCGGGGTAGTACTGTTCCCTAGCCCCAAGATGGGGAGGGGGAGGAGGTTTGCATGGCAGGGGAATGTCTGAAGTCCACAGGCACGTGGTATCTGTGGCCCGGTCCTCCCCCCAGCAGGTGCAGGGCCAATCAAGCTGCAGGCCACACGACCTCGTGTGCTTGGGACGCTCCCCGTTTCTGCCCTCTACTCCACAGCAACCCATGTGCCTAAAGTCGGGAGCAAGATCCCAACCTCACCCGGGGCATCCTAGGAGGCTTGAAGCAGTGAGCGGAGCTCCAAGGAGCAGAAACGTCTCTGTTAAAGCAAAACATCATTAAGATGAGAAGAGGCAATGTCTCTAACGCCCACACAGTGCCAGTGGAGCTGTAAAATGTGCCTCAAAATTAGACGTGGGAAAAAGCTTCACCAGCTCCGGCTGCTCGTCCCCAAGGACAAGGGCAGCCTGATTCCCTCCGACTTCACCCCCGCACTGCCACGAAGCTGCGAGTGTTTTGTCTGAGCCTACTTGAAATGTCTTATGCAACGTCTCATGCATCTCTGGGAAGAGATGATTTCCTTTCTCTCATGCAATATTCTCCTTGTTAGGAAAGTTTCCCTGACATGCGGCCTGGTTTGTGACTTTCTTGCTTATAAGAAGAACCTCGAAGGCTCCAAGGGGATATGTGCTTTAAGAAGATGTTCAAAACCCTAAATAGACTGAAACTTTCTTCTGTGGGGAAGAGTGTTAACTCACTGCCTTGTATTCGAGAGGCAGGGCACAGGGTGTGAAGTTCTCCCACATGCTTTAGCAAACTGATTTTCTTTCTCGCACCAAAGGCAGGTCGGTCAGGGGTTATTTTCCCCATTTTACAGATGAGGAAATGGAGGCTCAGAGATATTGGTGCCTTGACCAGTAAGTCACACCGAAATTAGGTGGTAGATCTGGGTCCACTGACTCCAAGTCCAGGGTCTCTCCAATACCACCCTCTAGCCTGCCCTGCTCTGGGCACTGCGGGGGCATGGTCAATGAGAAGTCATTGGACCCATAAGTGCAACAGGAACAATCAAGTTATTGTCCCTCTTTTTCAAACCCACCCTTCTCTGTGCTACTTTGTCCTGCGGGGGCTGTGAATCCTATTTTTGCTTTGCCTGCTGCGTCTAGGTCAGGTGCTGCCAACAGGAGGCGCTAGAGGAGGGTTGCGAGGCTGGAGGGAAGAGCTCACTCGCGGGTGGCTCCCTGCGTGCTTCTGCTCCTGGGAGCATCACCCCAGCAGGCTGCTTCATCTTGGCAGAGCCAGCTCCTTCCTAACGCAGCAGTTGAACTCGGTGTGCGTTTTTATCCAGCACTTGCAGAACCTGCTGTACGTAACACCCCACCACCACCGCCACCAAAATACCAGCACCGGCTGGCAGGCACCCCCTTCTCAGTGGTCTGGACCCAGCCCCACGGGACCCCTCCTCTGAGCTCAGAGACACCAGCACTGGCCCGTCAGCATCTCCCTCTCAGAGGTCTGAGCTCCTGCCCCACAGGGCCCCTCCTCCAAATTTCTGCATTTTGATAATTCCAACCGTTTCCTTTTCTTCCTTCAGCCCGAGGGGTAACAGATGCTTCTGCAATAGCTACTACCTCTGTAAGACTTTAGTGTCTGGTTTTACTCCTTTAGTTAGCTGCTTAATGGATTTATACCTACTTAAAATTTCTTATATTACATTCTCTTTTTCCAATGATCATGTAGCTCCCATCGCCTGAGCGGCCACTGTCTGACGGACAGTCGAGGGCCTGTCACCAGGCTGCAGTGGGCGATGGGCCCATGCAACAAGGTAGAGACAAGTTATAGGTAGAGTGCCTGATACACAGGAAGGCCTCAAGACAGAGCTACTGAATTAAATATAATAATAATGCTGGAAGAGAAGAAAGTCTCAGTGTTGAAGGAATGCTTGGGCCAGGAGCCAAGCAGGAGAGTCAACGGCAGAGGGAGTGTCAGGAAATGCTGTTTTAAGAAGCACTGCAGCCACGTGGAGAATGAGAAACTAAAAATGGGGAGTGGGTCGCATCTCAGGAATTGACCTCGGAAAGGGTGTTGCAAGGCCAGGCAGGGGCTGCGGTACAGTTCTTAGCCCTTTCGTTGTTCAGAAGCATCTGAGATGCTCAAGTAATGACGTCACGGCAGACCTTGACCCCTCCCCAGCCAGGTGAGCCGCTCACCTTGGTCCTGATGACGTACACTCCACCTATTCTACAGCTCCTGAGACGAGGCTGCCTGGGGACAGCTGTCACCCTCTGCAAGTAGGGAGACTTCTGTGGAGAGGCAAGGGGCAGCTGCTTCTGTGGCCACCTGGTCACGGGCCTGGCAGCTGCTGCCCTGACGGT
Organism: Indri indri; assembly: GCA_004363605.1. Lineage (NCBI taxonomy): Eukaryota > Metazoa > Chordata > Mammalia > Primates > Indriidae > Indri > Indri indri. The sequence continues at coordinate 18,095 of RJWJ010020767.1, read as the reverse complement.
TCAGCTAGGTCTCACAACTAGAACCACGGGGATTTATTGTCCCCTCCCTCTGCCAATCCCAGAGAGAAGGAATGGGCATCTGGAAAAGGTAGGGCAACACCCCAAAGATAGCTTGGGGTCTGGAATGACCTCCAGGAGGGTATCGTCACTCAGCCTCCACCACGCCCACACTCATGCACCCACCTGTCCCTACACACCCAAAGCTCTGAATTCAACCCTGACCTGGATGCTAAAACTACCTTCTTCAACCCCAGTGCATTCCTTGCAACCTCAAGCACAAAGGCTTACAGCAGAAGAAAAGCAAGATGTCCTCAGGGGCCCACAGCATGTGGAACCCAGCCTGGCCAGCGCTGAAAGTCTCTTTGGGATTCAGGTGGTGGACACCTGCTGCTCTTGCATATGCAACATCCATTCCTCAGTCTTCCCGCGAGGGCACCCAAGATCTCCTTTGAGGACCCGCCGCTCTTCTATTCTTGCTCTGCTGGCTCCGCTTGCGCTGCCCACAGCACCCAGATCCAGCCGAATCCATCGGCGGGTTTCACCCCGGCCCCAGTCATGGGTTCGGGAACAAGCGTCTGACACAAGCAGTATGAACTCAGAGACAACCCTAAGGCTCTTGATGGAATTACTGGGGCAGGTGACTCTCTTTCTGCAGTGGAAACGAGAGCAGGGACGTGGTGCCTGCAGCTGCCACAGCCGCCTCTGCCATTGCACCAGCAGAGCCTGAGAATGGAGCCAACATAGAGGGGACCGGGAGCTGGAGACGGAGAGGGACATTTGGGCCCCTAGATCCAGCCCTGCTAGAAAGTTTCAATCCTTGCACCAACACAGTTCCTTTTTCTCAAACTACTTGGAGCAGGTTTGTCGCTGGAGATCAAAAGAGCCCTGACCAATGCACAAAGATGAGTGAGTCGTACACCTTGGCCGGAGATTGATCCTGGACCATGAGACCCATGGAAAAACACGACCTCTGCTAAAACCCTTCAAAAGCTTCCTGCTGCTCTTAGGATAAACCCCAATTCCTTAACCACAGCTTCAGAGCTTTCAGTGGGCAGGTCATTGCTCTCCTCTGGCCCCATCACGAACCACCTTTCCTCCCAATCCATATTCTAGCCACACTGGACTTTGAGTTTCTGGAATGGGCCACTGTTCCCTGCTCCAGGCAGTTATCCTGGTCCTTGAACATGCTTCACCCACCTCACTCCCTCCTACTAATCCTTCCCGTATCAGCTTAAACTCACGTGATCAGGGGGAGGCTGGCTGCCCACGGCCAGGGCCCCCACCGCCGTTGCTCCTTCTCTCACCCAGCCACGTGTTCAATGCCCGACTCTACCCCACAATGGAAGCCCCACGAGAATCAGACCCACACCACTGATCTCCACTCTATCACCAGGGCATGAATAGAGGCCCGATAAATAAATATTTCCTGGACACCCGAATGAGATAGACAATGTGAGCAGCCGTGAGTAGGGAGGCGTGAAGGGCGCTCTACAAGGGCTGAGACCTGGGGGTCAGCGAGTTAGACATGAGGTGATCAGAGCCCAGGCCAAGGCGGCAACCCCAGCAAGAGAAAGGAAAAGGGGATGGGGAAGGCAGGAAAGACTATGTGGAAAGTGAGAATGGAAGAGCCCAAAGAATTTGATCAGCTTTGACGCAAGCTAGGAAAAGAATCTTGAAAGAGACACCCAAGCCCATGAGCCGTGTGGGTGGGAGGAATGCGTGGCCATCGGCAGGGATGCTGTCATGCTGCTTACGTGGGAGAGGAGGACAAGGCCTCAGCATTTGGCAGGACCCAGCAGAGATGACGAGAGGCAGAGGAGAAGTCCCTGAACAGGTGGATGTGGGGGTCGCAGTCAGTGGCAGAGGTCAGAATAGGGCAGGGCACTCATCCTGAGCTTGTGTCCTCAGGAATGCGGAGAGCACGATGGAAAACGCTGCCCTCCAAGTCCACCTGGCCGAAGCCGAGCTGCATAGTAATGGGCGTTCCTCAAACAAGGCGCCTGCATCGTCCTCGCAGAGGCAGCAGAACTGGTGTTTACCGTTCGGATTTCTCCTCCAAAGCAGGCTTGCTGCTCTGGGAAGATCACCGAATGCTTTGCATAATTGCCGGCTCAGGTGATGATTGCTCAGACCGAGGCAGAATTTCAAAAAGCCCACCTCCTTGCCTTGCTGGTAGTGCCAGGGGCATGTTTGGGAAGGAGGGAAAAATTCAACCAAAGGAAGTGGGGTAGCCCCAGCTGCCCCCCCAAGTAGGAAGATGTCATGGAACCTCAGAGCTTTCCAACCTTCCCCTCTGGGAAAGAATCAGGCCAGCCGGGGAGAAGCTGACCCAGGAGCCTACCTAACTTCCTGCCAATCCTTCAGTATCAGCTTAAACTCAGCTCACTGGGGAGGCATTCCTCAGCCCCAGAGGAGGCTGGCTGGCCCCGCCGGGGCCCCCACAGCTGCTCTCCTGTCTATGACTCAGCACACTCGCAGCTCCATGTTCAAGGCCTGCCCCACCCCGGAATGCAAACCCATGAACAGATCCCATGCTGTGCGCCTGCCAAACACCTGTGGAGCTTCTACTGTTTGCTAGTGAAAGAGGTCGAGGAGCCCACAGTCAAATCAGGGGGCAGGACCAGACACAGAACGTCAGAAGATATGGAATAAACATGGGGTCCTCTGGAACACAGAGGAGGAGATCTGAGCCCAGCAGAGGTGGGGGGGGTGTACCAAGGAAGGCCTCCTGGGGGAGGCGACATCTGAGCAGACTCTTGGAGGAGCACAGTGCCTGGTGCACAGTAGATGCTCAAACACCAAGGAATGAAGGACCAGATGGGAGGCTGGAGGGGAGGGTGATGTTCCAGGGAGAGAAAAGCTGGCTCAGCCTGTTCTTCCTCCCAGAGCCACAGTGAATTCCGCAGCTATTCGAACGCCTCGTAATGTACACAGTGTGTGGAATGTGGGGTGTCTCTTCTGTTATCGTTCTGGGTCAGGAATAAAGTGCTCCTGTCAGCCTGTCGGGGCTGCTGAGACGGAATAGCCAAGGCACAGCCGCCTCCCCATCAAATCAACAGGATGCTTTTAAACTCTGTAAGACATTCACCAGGTCCCTGCCTGGACTGTGGTTTTCTCTAAAGTGTGTGAAAAATGTACTTAATATTCACACCCATTCCAAGGAGGCACAGACAGGGGCCAAAAAGGAGGGAATATATTTTTTTTTTTTTTGGTTTTTTTTTTTTTTGTAAAAAATGACTAGTATTAAGTCTCCCAACTCAAACCGATATATTCCTTGAGGCTGACCCCAGCCACCTCCTACAAGAAGCCTTCCTCAACTACAAAGTCCCCATCCGCCTCCCTCCCAAATGTCCTTCCACGTCACTCGTTGCCATATCTCGACTTGGGGTGGCAGCTACTATGCTGTTCACTGAGTGTGCGTCAGGCACTGTGCTGCCAAGTCCGCATGGCTCGTGCTCTATCCACCCTCCCAGGTTCCCTGCAACGTACGTAAGGCGAGCGTAGTTGTCAAGACGAACACCGAGACCCAGAGAGATGTCCCGTGCCCACTGGCCCCAAGGTTGCAGAGCTAGCGAGTACTGGAGTCAGGCTTCAAGCCCGGGTTGCTGCCCACACTCTAACCCCAACTGCACTTCTCCCAGCCCCCTTCCTGCCCCCGTCCCCCATCTCACTTTGGGTCCACTGCTCTCCGTGTTGCATCATTGTTTTCTGGGTGCATCTGGGTCCCATAGTCGAGTCTCCTGAAGAGTAGGTTGAGTGGCTTAGGTGCAAAGAGCCAAGTGTTCACATTTTTGTATCTATTCCATGCCATTTCCCCATTTCTGGGCGCAGACTAGGTGCTGACAGTATGAGGCACAGAGAGAAAAATGTCAGTACAAAAAGGAAGCATCTGTTCTTGTGCTTTCGTTATTCAGATGAGATAACTGAAGCCTAGATAGGGGAAGCGACTTAAATATTCATTGATTGGAATCGAGCAGGAAGCAGGCTAACCCCTGCCATCGCACTTAACACACAATAGGCGCTGAATTATGTTATTGTTATGTTATGTATAACGAATGCCTATATTCCAGAGAATGTATATTCCATATAGTATACAATGGTAGGTATAAAATATATCACCATCATGGTCATCTTCTCACTGTCTGAATGAGAACATTAAACTCAGCATATCTTGTTAGCGGGGAGTTCTGAAAACGTTCACAAACGCAGGTCTCCGGTTCATGGAGCCAACCAGGAGGACTTCAGGTGATTGACTTTCAGGAAAACAGAGGCCAACAGAGAATAACAATAAGACATTGCTATGTTTGTAAAGTATTTTATAGTCGACAACTTTCTTAATGGAAAGATCACTGAATTTGGCATCAGGAAATCTGGGGATGAGACCATCATTCGATAACTGGGTGAGCTTGATAAAATCATTTGTTTTCCTTGAGCTTTGGTTTCCTTTGCAAAACGAAGCTGTGAGATGAACTCAGAAAAGATGATTGCATAGCATGCAGGCCCAGACTCCCATTGCCCTGCTCATGGCAGCCTTTACTAATCGATCACTGCATTCTTTGTGCTATGCCCAGGGGAGGCCTCAGAACACTGCCTCTGGCAGCCACTACCAATTGGTTGTCATGACCATGTTAGACGAAAGCAATTTGCCACTTTGGAATAGGTGTTTCTACAGCCGACTCTAGTTCTGACTTTCTGACTCCATAAATCTATCACAGATACAGCAATCTGACAAGGGTGGCAGAGCAGGGCTCACTCTGCTCCTTAGAGGAACAATCTGCATTCAGAGACACTCATGTTTAGATAGTCGGTGAGTGCTGGTGGGATCACTAGACCTGTCTAAACTGGCCTGGCAAGGACATTCAATGGTCTTACACAGTCCCCAACTACAAAGGACTCCTGGTCCCTCAGAGCTGAGAAAGAGGAAAGGAAGGGAAGTGGCACTTATTGAATGCCTATCCTGTGTCACATACTATGACAAATAAGCCTACATGCTAGCTCATGGGGAAAGTGCTGATACATCACTTTATAGATGAGAGAATCAAGGTTCAGAGAGGTTAAGTGACTTGCCTTAGATCACACAGCTGGTAAGAGGCAGAGCTAAGATTTATACCAAATACTTCTGACTCTAAAACTCATGCCCTTTACAATCCACTGTGGAAGGTTTTTTTCACATATTAATAGTATGAAACATGGAGGTAAATGAGACGCCGTACCTCACAGAGCTTCCAGCAGATCAAAGAGATGACTCAGCCTCCTGAGTAATTGTGACACAAGGCCAAGCACAAAAGTGTGGGTAAAATCCAAGAGTCATAGGTGGGAAGAAATTTCATGCAGAAATGGCATCTTTTCAGCTTGGTCAGGCCTCCCAGACAACAACAATGGCAACAACAAACAACAGTAATAACAATAAACATTCACCTGTGCAGCTCCCTTGCCTAGCAGATAGGTACTACTTTCATTTCCATTTCAAAGGGAAGAAAACCTAGGCACAGAGAGGCTGAGTAACATATCGTAGGTCACACAGCTTGGAAGTGACAGAACCTGCATCAATTCCCAGGCAGGTTGGCTCCAAAGTGGACACTCTTAATACCCTCACTTGGCTGCTTCTCCTAGCATTTCCTCCCTTTGACTGTCACCTGGGGAAGAGACCTGGAATCATGTGGGTGCATTTGCGCCACCTTCCTCTTAGAGCAGGGAAGCGACTAGCCCAAGGGGAGTGGGCCGTTTGCAGGAACAGAGCTCAGCTCCCCTCCTCCCAGCTCAGGACCCTCCCTTGCTGCCGCCTCTCCTGAATGCTGGTGAGATGCCAGCCTGCCAGGGCCCTTGCTGGGCAGGCTCTGGAGAGAGGAGAAGAATCCGATCCCCTGTGAGTGGCCCATTGTTCAAGGCACTTTGGCGACAAAGCAATAGCAAATTACCTACAATTCTGTAGAACAAGGTGCTCTCTGGTCTCCATCTGAGCACCTGTGCGGATGGTATTGTTAGCAAGCAGATGGGAGAGGAGTTCAGCTTTGTGGGGGTGAGTTCTTTCAGGTGGTTTGCCCTGCCGGTCCTGCTTTTGTGAAATAATGAGGGTAGCATGGGCTTTGGAATGAGGTAACCCTGAGTTGGAGTTCCACCATACCACTGTGTATAATAGCTGTGTGACTGTGGGTGAACTACCAACCTCTCTGAGCATCCTATCCATAAAGCGGGAATACTATCATAATATTCCATGCAGAATCCTGCAAGGAATAAAGGAGATAATGTTTGTAAAGTAGCTTGTATAATACCAAATTCATTCTGAAAACAAACATATCTGAACCACCATAAAAACCAGCAAGGCCATAGAATGTAACTAACTAAAAAGATTCAAGAATCAGGAGTTAAAACAAGAAGGGGACTACACTGTGTTGCTCATTAATATGTACCTGGTATTATGACAAGTAATGTACACACATTTTATTGTTTAACCTTTTTCCATCAACACTGTGAGTTGGACGATATTGTACCCATCTTACAGATAAAGAGACTGAGGTCATAGGGACTCAGAATCTTCTCCTGTAGGAATGGAACTTTCTCAGCTCCTCCCTCGTTTCTCCAATCAGTTCAAAGCTCTCGGCTTCACTTGCTAATTTGGTACAGAGCTGATTTCCGGCTCTATTTTATCTCTAGCTCCCACAATATGGAAATGTGCTTTGCACTGATAATGCATCTATTCTGGTGCATCAGGCATTTGCACCCAGCTCTCCATGACCAGCCCCCCACACCAGCAAGTCTTCATCCTGGCCCAGTCTGAGCTCTGCACCCCAGTTTCTAAAGCCTGTTTTATATCCACCCACAGTGGTCCCACTGACATCTCAGGTTCCAAAAGTGGCCAAAAGCAACTCACCCCAGCCCAACTGCCCTTTTCCTGATTCCCTGTTTTTATGAATAGTGTCCTTCTGGTCACCCAGGAGTGATGTCTTAGGTGTCTCTATTTCTTTTCTCTCATGGTCAAGCAATACCCACTCTGCAATCCCCCATTCCCCATTTCCTACACAATCTTCTCATTAGCATTTTTTTTTTTTTTTTTTTTTTTTGAGACAGAGTCTCACTCTGTTGCCCCAGGTAGAGTGCAGTGGCACCATCATAGCTCACTGCAACCTCAAACTCCTGGGCTCAAGCAATGCTGCCTCAGCCTCCCAACTAGCTGGGACTATAGGCACACGCCACCACACCCAGCTAATTTTTCCCTTTTAAGTAGAGACGGGGTCTCGCTCTTGCTCAGGCTGGTCTTGAACTCCTGACCTCAAGGGATCCTCCCGCCTCAGCCTCCCAGAGTGCTAGGGTTACAGAGTGCTAGAGCCACCGCGCCCAGCCCTGATTACAATTCTTAAACACCACTTTGAAGATGGCCCAGCAGTCTTTACAATTCCCCCCTGTTACCTTATAAAGTCCCAACTCTATAGCCTGCCATTGGAAATGCCATAAAATCTGGTCTCTGTTTATTTCTCCCTATAATATGTGTCACAGCAAAATGGGTAGCTTGCTGCTCCCACAGTATATCTCCTGCTTAATTAGCAGTAGTAATCAAGGCTACCATGTCATAAGTACTTGACATACAGCGTCTCGTTAGTTCCTCGCCACACCCCTGCGCAGTAGACAGGACACGAAGGCTGTGTCGTCACACAGGGTCCCGCACTCAGGAGGCTCCCGCGCCTGGTTTATTGCTCTGCTGTCACTGTGTGGAAACGCTTCATAATTTTTGAACTAAGGGCATCACGTTTTCATTTTGCCCTGGGCCCTGCAAACCATGCAGTCGGGCCCGGAAGCAGGTGCTGTTACTGTCCCCATTTCACAGATGCGGACACCAAGGCCAGACAGCTAATGAACCCAGGACTCTTGCCAACAGCCATGCGGTGCTGAGGACCCACTGCGTGGCAGACCCACACTGCAGCTTTACCTTGTGCTCTCTAGTTTCTTCCCTTCCTCCTCATCCCCACCTTGCCAAAGTGGGTGGCATTTCCTGTCCTGAGGCTAAACGACATTCTCACGAGTCTGCCTGACTTCAAGCCCAGTGCCCTTCCTGCTGCGCCGATCAGAATAAAATGGTGTCCCCCTCCCACTCCAGAGCCAGCCCTGGTGTCTGGTGAGCACTCAACAGGGGACAGGGTCTCCGCCCAGACCTCTAAAAATAAAGCCAACCGCAAGTGTGTTCTGGGACCTGAAGCTTCCTTCTTCCTCTTAAAAGCTGTTCCTCGCTCAGAAAGCAGCCTCTCACCATGGGCTGTGGCTGCTGCCTTCCCCGCACTGCAAGGGAGAAACAGAACAGACTGCAGGAGCAATTAAACCATCACAAGGAAGGCCCGGAGAGATCGGGGAGGGGGAGGAGACGCCGTGTCGTAATGGCTGCCTCTATATTTAGCCCGAAATACCTCGATCTCTGACCCTTCCAGGGGGCAGGTGGAGGTGAGAGCAGAGTGGGGGGCTTCCACGTGGTTGGGCTTCTGGGCCAGCCAGTGCCTATCTGCCAGTGTGCAGCCCCATTAGCGCCATGCCTCGCAGGCGCTCACCATATGGCAAGACAGGAAACCCCAGCCGCGAAACAAGCAGCGAAAACCACAGCACAGCCTGTCTAGGTGAAATTTGGCAAGACGATTCGGCAAGGATGTTCAGTCAACAAGAGGGAGTCGGTCTGCCCCACAGGGTGCCAACTTCACTCGGGGATTGGGGGGGGCGGTGGTGACAGATGACGGTGTCTGGTCAGCCTTCGGTTTCAGCCCTAATGGATAGCAGAGACTTCCTCCCTCTCACGCCGCATGCTGGAGTCAGTGCCCGCCCGTCAGGCAGTGTGTGTAGGGGGTGGGGGTGAACTTTAAGAGGGGCTATAAAAAACACAGAGGCATGGGCCCCGCTCCCAGAGATAGTAATTCATTCTGGAGTGGGGCTCAGACATCTGTATTTATATAAAATTAGGTAATTCTGGGCATGGCCCAGTTGACAAACAACCAGTGAGTGTAACAGGCACAACATGCATTTGGGAGTTTGACTTTATATTCTAGTTTGGGTTCTTTACTTTTGACTTTGAACAAGTGGATGTGTATCTTGGGGACTCAGTTTCCCCATCTCTAAATGGGTATGAAATCCTCAATTCCTGGCACATAGTCGATGCTCAATAAATGCTGTGGCCTGACGAATGGGTGAGTGGATGGATGAATGAACGTGAGATGAGTAAATGTGTACCCAAGCGCAGGATCGTTAGCTCCTGCAGGCACATGGCTACGGCTGTTTGTCTCAGGTTGGGCTGCCCCAGACCCAGACATGGACACAAGGAATGAAGCAGCCTATCTCCGACGTGGTTCCAAGTAGTGTCAGCAGAGGCTTTGGGAAGTGGGAATGGGGAGGGCGGGAAGCAGCGCAGGGTGCACTAATGAACCCATTACCACTGGGAACAATCGAGGCTCGGTCCCCCTGGGGCCTCTGGAAAACACTTAGAACCTGCTGCAGGTTGTCTCACCCGAGAGGCAGGAAGCTGCGTGCATCCTTCAACTCCCATCACTGATGGCTGAGGGCCACTCAGGGACCAGAACTCCAGGGCACTTCTGCTCTGTCCTGCTTGCGGGCAGAGGAGTAGAGAGTCATAGATGATTGTTGTCAGATGCCATCGGGGGAGGCGGGTGAGGTGCCAACGCCACTTGCCCCACTGGGTGTGATAGGCAACTTTCTGTGCTGGGCTGGGGGTGAGGGTAGGGGGAAGAGGGAAAGGAAAGACCCTCCTGGTAACCTGTGGTCCAAGCACCCGGGCACTGCACAGCTGCCAGCGCCATGAGGGCCCCACAATGCAAAGCCCTATTGATCTCAACTAGCCCGTTTCCTCCGCGGTTCTGAGGCTTAGCTCCGTATTTCTCAGTCTCGGCGCTATTGACATTTGGGGCTGGTTAATTCTTCACTGTAAAGCGCTGTTCTGTGGATTGTAGGCTATTTAGCAGCATCGCTGGCCTCTACCCAGTAGATGCCAGTAGCGCCTCCCATTATGACAACCAAATTTGTCTCCGGGCATTGCCAAATGTCCCCCGGCTGTCAAAGCCACCCCCAGTTGAGAACCAGTGGGGTAGACAGATACCTTTCCTCATCATCTAAGCACTGGCAGGGCCCCACCCAGACTTCCTGAGCTGTGGACGCATCTTGACCAGGGCATGGGTCTGCGTAGTCTCTGCTCAGATAGTTGCGGTGCCTGGAACGCGTCCCAGAGGCAGTGGCGCCTGTGCCCAGCTGTGAGACACGCTGCTCCTTGCTGAGCAGAGCCCTGAGCCATAGGTCGGAAAGGTTAAGCAGCAGCAGTGGCATGCTCAGGGGCCCTCAGGGACCACGTAAGACAGGGGGGTTACGTAGCTTCTGCTCTGGCAGCCCCCACCGCAGTCTGGGTCCCAGAAGCAGAGGTGGCTTTATGGGACCAACCCCGAGGACAGAGTCAGGGAGACTTAAGTCTAACTGAACAAGGAGTTTTCATCAAAAGTCGTAAGTGCTCAGTGAAACTGTGCGATTTGGGGAACCTGCGGCCTCGAGGCCACATGCGGCCCTCCAGATCCCCAAGACCTAATCCCCTTCACGGAACAAATCCCTCTATGAACAAATCCCTTTATTGAAAGGATTTGTTCTGTAAAATTTGGATTCAGCCGAAAGGCTGGACTCAAGGACCCAGAAGGCCACACATGGCCCCAAGGCTGCAGGTTCCCCATCCCTGCCGGGAGTGAGCACGTGTCGAGCCAGCAGGGAAGGGAGTCCAGGCTGGCGGACCCCAGACTCCTCTTTTCATTACTCCAGGTGGCACCTGGTGAAAGGGGAGGGCCTGAGACCCCCCTTCCAACAGGACAGGGGTGATGTTCGGGACGAACCCAGGTGTCCTGGGTCGAGCGAGCCGCCAGCAGACTGGTCGCCCGTCGGTGGTGCAAAGGAGGTAGCCGCCTCCCTTTGCTGTACTTGTTGTCCATCAAAGCTGAGAACCTGAGCTCAGGCCTAACAGGCTGCGTTTCTTCTCTGGTCTGCCCTTTCTACTCCCATGTCTTTATGCCTCCCTCCAGGATGCCTGCGCAATGCACATCCCACTCAAAGGGCGCACAGTGGCACGCAGTCTTCTGGCGGAGATGATTCACAGCCAAACACAGATGCTGGCTGAGCACAGGATCCACAGACAGGCCGTGGGGCTCCAGGCCAGCCGCGCTGCCAGCACGCCCCCTCTCCTGCCTTTGTTTTCCGGGTTGTCAATGCAGCAGCCTACCTGGTCGCAACAAGATAAAGCAGCGGACGGGAGCGGAGAAGCCTGTGCCTCCCTGCCTGGCCCCCGCTGCAACCTTCAGGAGGCTTGAGAGAAAACATTTGGCAACTAGGGACGAGCCTTGGCAAGTCTAAAGGCTGCAAGGAGACCATTTCACACACATGCACACACACACACACACAAGTGTACACACATGTGCACACTCACACTCTAGCTCCTGCAAGTGACAGTTTTTGGGAATCCCTGTCCCTGCCCTGCATTGACATGTATAATTAAAATTCCCCTGGAGGTAAGAGAGAGGAGGAAGCAGCCAGGGACTGACTGCTCTGGCTGGAACGACCCCTCCAGAAATGCCAGATTGTGCCGGGCCACGCCCTCATGCATGTAAGGACACACAAACACAGAGAATGAGGACGTTTTCTCTCTATGAATCTACCTGCCTCATCTGTATTTGTGAAAAAATTATAACCCAAATAAATTAAGGGGCTTCGATGGGACTAGTCAGAACTGGGACTCCAACTTGGACTTCAGACCCAGACCTTGTGATGGATTTAGAGTAACCTGCATCCCTGGTTTAACTGGGAGAGGGGGAAGGGATTGAAGGTCTTGGCCCGTCTTCCTGTAAATAAGAGCTGTGATCCCGTTGATATTAGTAATAATTTGTCCCCGAGACTGAGCAAAACAATGGAAGTAACAATAACGACCACCAGGCTCGGGGTTCACAGAGTCACCAAGCGCTTTCCCATCTGTGACCTCAGGGGATCCTACCAACAAGGTGGGGGACCAGTGGTATGACCACCTCCTCCTCACAGATGAGGAAGCGGAGCTCAGAAGTCTAACAATGTTGGAAACTCCTATAAACCACAGATTTACAAATGTTAGCTAATATTATAAGCATTGTCATCAGCATTATACATCTCATTTACCAACCATGCTACCAGGTGTCTGAAGGGCAAAGAGTCACACCTCGTCCATGTTTGAATCTCCCCAAAGGTCCCAGCGAAGACCTTGACCCATGGTAGGTGATCAATGCACATTTGATGCTTGATTGGTTTACTGAATCCTTGGCAGAAACCCAGGGAGGACAGAAAAATACTTGCTGTCAGTATTTCTATGGGATCTAAACTCTAAAACGGTGGTTTCTCATTCTTTAAAAACAACAGACTGATGTTGCCCGGAGCTACCATGATCTCCAGGCTTAGATTAATGGTCTGCTAATTCTTCATGTGGGACAGGTCCGGCCCAAGTGGTTCCTGACTACACAGCATGCTTTGAAGAACACCAAAAAGCATTTCTTTTCTGGAAAAAAAAAAAAAAAATCTTGCAACTTCTTTATTGCCTGAAATGTATACCTTCCACTCTCTCAAGCTTAGGCGTGAAAAGCTCAATTAGGTGTCTGTGATCAGCCAACAGGCCTTACCAGGGATTAGTTTGTAAGACTAGCTCCTGCCATACGGCTAATCCTCCAGAAGGGAACACAGGAAAGGCCAGTTTTGATAAAGAGTAAGCGTGTTAACAGTCGCAAGCTTTAGCTATCGTAACGCACAGCAGGACCTGAGCCCCACCGTGGACGATGAAAGGGTCCTAGCCAGCTAGCACGGAAGGAAAGAAGAATGCAGACAAGCCTTGCCAAGCTTCCTCCCTCTCTGGGTCACAGTTTCCTCCTGCACAAACTAGGGTTGAGTTTGGAGGAGGGACGGCCAGACAGAATTAACCCGGGTCAAGCGGCCAGCACATGCCTGGGGCCAGCCCTGACCACAGCACTGCCACAGAGAGAGGAGAGCTAGTGCCCCACAAGAGATGTTCTGAATCTCTGCATCCTCTCTTGAGTGTGGCCTGTCTGGGCTTAAAGTTGGGGCAGAGACCTTCTCAGCAGGGACTGGCAGAACACACAGAGCTCAGCACTGAGTTGCAGCCCAAGTCCCGGAAGCTACGGAAGGAGGGCCAGGGGTTGTTCAATGGAAGGGATCGGAAGCAGATACTAAAAGCCAAGGATCCAGGACCCGGAGAGAGCAGCCAGCATGAGCCAGTCGAGACACCAAAACAGGCGTGTGGGCCCTGGTTTTCTCTTCAGGGGCAGGTGGAGGTGAGCGGCTGTTTGGGGATGGGGGCCGAGGGTGGAAGCTGTATGGAATGGCCAGGCCGCACTCCTCCCTGTAGGAACGACCCAGACTTGGGCAATTGAGCACTTTTCTTGCTGCCCAGCAGGGCAGGGGTGCAAATTCCAGAGTGAAGACTGGGTGGGCAGGAGCACTCTGATTTTCAATTACAGTGTTCACATCAGATGGAGCTCTGCAGCTCTCCCTCTACTCAGGGGTGTATTTGACTTTGAATCACGCGACCTCCTGAACATACAGACAGAGAGCAGTGACTTAGTCCTGCTTGCTCGCCTGACCCGGCTGCCACGGGGCGTCAGCTGCAGCCCCATGTTTACACACAGGCTTATCAAAGCACATAGGCTTTGGCCCAGATAGCAAACAGACCCTTCTCTAGATAAGCGTGTTTTCTGTGATCCTTGGGGCGTTTCCTCTGGAGCAGGTGACACCCAAACGGGCCCGTTTGGCTGCGTTGAGCCTCTGGGATACCTTGCCAGGCCCCTTCTCCTTGCCCCAGGAGAGCTCTAAATATAATATTTGCTTAAGACATCTCTGCGCATTGTCCTCCCGCCTGGTCCAGGGGAAGGAAAGTTCTGATTTTCCCCCTTCTACTGTGTCCTCCAAAATCTCCTGTAGAGACAGAACTACCTTTTACTGACCCCTACTCCCTACTCTCTCATTCTTCTTCCTGGCTTCAGTTTCTCCATCTGAAAAATGGGCAGATTCCATGAGATGCTTCCTTAGGTTCCTTTCTGCTCGGACATCCTGTGCTCTCTGGGGAGCACGGGGAAGTGGGAAGCAGTCTGTATGGGCAGTTGGGAGCCTGCGGTCCAGTCCCAAAGCTCCTCTTCCATAAACGGGTGGCCTTGGGAGTAACTCCCTCCCAATTCCTGTGTCTCTGCATCTCTAGCTGCAAAGAGAAGGGGAGAGATTTAAAGATCTCTGTGCTCCCTTCTCTCCTGTGCGTTTCTCCAGCAGCCACTGTGCATGCATGTGTGTGCAAACATGTCAGTTATCTTTGCCTGCCTGACATCACCCCCCATGCCTGGATTTTCCCCTGGGCAGCCACCCACCCTCCATCCAGTGGCATGCAGTCTGAGCGGCAGTACCCATCAAGGCGTGCTGTTGGACAGGTGGGTGGGAGACTCAGGCCGGTCCAGCCAGCTTCTCTGTTGCTAGAAGCTGACTGGAGCTGAGTGCCCCTAGGATAGAAAGTGAGTGGAACCCATCTATCCACCATCCATAGAGAGAGGGCTCTCTCTACATGGTTCTGTCTAATTTACTTATGAATTTTTGCACTGGACATCTCTCCCCACTAGAACATAAGTTCCATGAGGGCAGGCATTTGTGTCTGCTTTATTCATTGTTGTATTCTTAGTGCTCAGAACAGCACCCGGCACACGGTAGGTGCTCACTTAATATGTGTCGCAAGAATGAATGTATGAAATAATGCTTGGAAGTGGATCATGGCTGGTTTTGCTCACTAACTCTAACTAATACTGTCTCCTGTTCTTCCCTCTGGATCCCGTCCCCCTTCCCAGGATGGGAACCCCTTTGCTGATATGGGGTTATAAAGCAGGGATCACAGCCTGTATAAAGGGTGGAGCCTCCTAGGGGGGGATCCCAGCCCAGCCTTCTTCCAGGGCAGCGTGGCTCACTCTTCCCCTCATCGTCCTCACCCCTCTTTCAACCCTTTATCCTGGTCCAGCCTCTGCAATGCGAACCACTTTCATCGAAGGAAACCCAAAGTCACGATCTGTTTGCTAAGAAAGTCAGAGCCAAAGAAGAGGAGAGAAAAGAAAAAACGCTGACAAGTCTCCGTGGGCTAGGACCTAAAAATCCATTTGACACATCAATTTTTTGGATTTAATAACGCATGCCCCTACGGAATCAAGGTCGTAAGTAAAGAAAGAGTTACAGGCAGGCCCACCAAAATCTGTTTGACTCAGCCGGAGACCTCAATCCATCGCATCTCCCTGCTCTGGTCCCACCGATGATTTCTCTCGTGCGGGTTGGGCCCCCACGCGACTGCCCCGTCACAGTCTGTCTCCCCTTCCTCCCCTGCTCATTGAAGGAGGACATCCCTCAAAGCCCTGCTATTCTCCTCCCGGGCTTCTTAGCCTGCATTTCACCCTCGGAGATTTCGATCTCTCCCTCGATGTTACCCATGTTGAAGTTTTTGCAAAATTCTTTTCTGTACGCCTGAAATCTCTAACCACCCGCTGGCCTCCTCTCCCTGCAATCTCTCTGACCTTCGGCCAATCTTCACCCCTCTCCTTTTTAAACTTCTTTATACCCCAAACTGGATGGTCCTTCTTGCATCATCTGCAAATAAGGTATGAATCCCTTTCTCGAGTAACTGTCGAGAGAGTTTAAAATGATGGGGTTCATGCAGAGATGCTTTGAAATGGTACGGATGGGACGTGGCTGAATTCGGTCTCAGACTTCTGCTTGTGCAATGCCTCTGCTTGGTTTCCACAGTCTCACATCATGAGTCCAGCTGCACGTCCAGATTCGCACCTCGTGTCCCCAGCCCCCCAGTAACCGTCCCAGGTCTGCTGCCATAGTCGACCCCGGGTTTACACGGGCTCCTGGGATGAGCCCAGCCTGCCTCTCCTCCTTGCCTCCGCTCCGCCCTCCCGACGCTCTCTTCTGACCCAGGCGGGCCCAAGGAGGAAGGCAAGGGCAAGGGGAGGAAAGTGACGTTGTTGAGCCCTGTGCCCGGGGAGGCACGTTTGTGAGCTCATCGAGTGCGCAGACACTCCAGGAGAAAGGTGTCATTATGCTCCACGCACAGAGGAGCAAACAGAGGCTCACAGAGGGTCAGCGACATGTCCAAGGTCACTGACTCATCGGCAGGCTGCTTTGTTCCCACTCCATCAGGCGGCCCAAGGAGAAAGGTAAGACAGAAAGTGGATGCCACCAGGACAAACTCGCCCTTGCTACAATATCCTTAAAAACCAGATCATGAGATTAGGGGGTCCCGGGGGCGGGGGCGGGCAGGGGAGGGAAGAGGGGCTGTGCCAAAAGCAAGGACGGAGGGAGGAGGGTGCCTGCGCTCGGCCATGCTAATTTTGACATTTTCCTGCGCGTCTGCTTGTCATCATCAACTTATAATTTAACCTCGTTGTGGCGATGCCTCTGGAATGTCAACGAGGCTTGCTGGAATTTCATTACAGCCCGGCAGCTGGCCCCTGGTATTTCGGATACAAATGACGTGCAGCTGCATTCTGGCCCTGCCGCCTTTGTCCCCCATCTAGCGAATGGCAGGATCAGGCACGCTTCGTCCAGAGAGATATTCCGCGTGGCGAGAAGAGGGCTTGTCAATTCTGCCAGGGGCATTTCCTATGGACTGCTCCGCCGGAGCCAATTAACCTGGAGTAATTGCTGGAAAGCATTAGATATTGATGACGGATACCGGGGGCTGACCCCAGGGGCGGCTGCAGGGAAAGCGTTGAATAATGAAACTTCCCTGTATCTGCGCAGCGTGTGTCACTTCCGAGGTACCTCTGCCCGCAGTGGTCCAATGGTGTGGGGTGGGGAGGGTGCCGTGTTCTCATTTTGCAACAAATGTGAAAACCAAAGCTCGGAGAGGGAAATAGTTCAAGTTCACCAGCATAAAGAAACACAGAATGCTGGGTATAACCTCCATGTCTAGATATCACATTCATGTATTTATCTATCCAACAAATATTTCTTGAGCACCTACTATGAGCCAGGCATGGTGCTTGGCTGAAGCATATGGTTTCTCTACCCCTGATATCCATGGTGTTTGTCTATAGGATCTTCCCCTTTGGGGCCCTTCCCTAAGAGGTATCCTTTCCCACGTCCCTGCATCCTATACCCTTTTGTTAATACTCCCCACTCCCCCTCCGGCCCCAACAGAATGTGTGCTCAGGGAAGGCTCTGGAGTCTGTCGACCACACCTGAGTGTAACAGGTTACCTTGTCAGCCTCACTCCCACGATGGCCTCGTGACACTGATCCTTCCCAGTTCCAGGACTCCTGCACCTCCACGAGCAGGCTGGAGAGGGATGGGGCCTGTGGGACTTCTTGGTCTCGGAAACACAGTATCATCAGCTGCCTGCCTGGCCCATAGGTTCAACTGGCCTTGCCAGCTCATGGCATCATGGTGTGGTATGGAAGTCCTGGGCTACCATCTTACTGTCACCTATGAGTCATGGGACACAGAGTCCTGGTGCCCTGAGTCCTGCCAGGGAAGCACACGAGTGAGCTCAGGGCTGAGACCACGGTGGTCCCAGATCTTTCCCGGGTTTGATGGGCGAGTGTGCCGGCGTTGGCAGGGCTCTGCGAGCTTCCCTGCTGGACGTGTCCGCCCCACACAAATAACGTCTGCTCCGTTATCACACTCGGGCTTGAGCTACTAGAAGCCTCATTTGCCTGAATTTCTGCCCCAGTGTTTTCAAGCTTCTCAGGAAGATGTGCTCTATTGAAGGCAAACAGTCACCTGACTTATTGCACAGGGAGGGGCAGAATTCGAGGAGAACTTTCTGGAATCTAGTATGACCTGGAACCTTCTCCCCTCTGCCACCTCCTTCTATGTCAACCATGAAAGTTCCAGAAAAATCAGGGCTCTTTTTAAAGCTGCAGGTACCCAGGAGAGAGAAGATTTCAAAAGAGATGAAAGTGCCAGGAAGGCCCAGAGACAGAGAGGTGTGGGCGCAGAGACGGCAGGGTGGGCAGCAGTGTGAGGGAGAGACAGACACGTGGGCACAGAGACGCGAAGGCACAGGGGGCTGTGGC
>RJWJ010020766.1:0-28677 GCA_004363605.1 Indri indri | reverse complement strand
ATCGAAGTTGCTCTCGCGCTCGAGGACGTGCATCCGGACCAGCGTCCCAGAGAGGTGGACGCCCCACGACGCTGGCCCAGTCAGTTGGATGCCAGCCTGAGACCCAGGTAAGCATCTGGGGTTGAGGGTTTTGAACGTGGCTCCCAGCAAGGCCGCATTTGTGAGGCCTCAACAACCCTCTGAGAAGCCTGCTGGGGGGACCTCTAACGGGGGCTCTCGTGTGTCCTCCGAGACCAGCAGCTGTCAGCTCCCTGACTTCAGGGCCCTGTGGGCAAGATGAGGAAAGGACAACTGGGGCAGGAGGGTCCTGGCCCTGCAGCCCAGGGTTCCTGCGGCGGTGACGCAGGCGTTTCCCAGCACGACACTCACCCACGGCCAGCCCTGCCGGCCTCCACCCAGGAACGGAGGGGAAGGTGGAGGGCAGCTTCCGCGGAGGGTTCCTGAGGGTTTTTAGTAACTCCTGAAACAGCACCGCCTCAGGCGTGCGGGCCAGAGGGAAGCGCACAGGCCACGCAGCACCCCAAGAGGGGTGAGCCTCTGGGCGCGAGCACCGGGACCTGCACCTTGCAAGCTCCGCCCCACCTGCCTCTGCGAACAGAGCGCTGCTCAGGTCTCCTGATGAGGCTGTGCAGGGAGCACCTGTGAGCCCGGACGCAGTGACCGATCGCGGGGTGACATGGGTCTCGCTGACCTGTCTCAACTTGACCACAAGTGCAAAGACCCTGTTTCCAAAGAAGGTCACGTTCTGAGGTATCGGGAGTCAGGCCTTGGGCATGACTTTTGCGGGGTAGGGCAGTGATTTGACCCCATCAGCACCATCATCTTCACGCGCTGGCATGTTCACGTTCCTGCTGGGTCAGCGGAGGGGTGTTTTGCGTGTAACTGAGTCGGCGTCCTTCAGAATCTAACGCGTCCGCAGAAGCGCCGTGCGCGTGATCCGAACATCAGGCAGGAGGACGTGTCTGAGAACCGCCACTGTGGCAGAGCCCGGCTCACTGTTCACCCTCTAGATCCCAACTTTCTGCCTCCCTTTCACCCTCGGGGGGCCGGCTGGTTAAGACCCGTACACACTGAGGCCGTGGTTCTTGGCGGGGGCGATCTGCCCTGGAGGAGACATCCGGTGATGTCTGGAGACGGTTCTGGCTGCCATGCTGGAGTAGGGGACAATGCTACTTGCGTCTAGCTGCAGACGCCAGGGACAGGGAGATAAAGTTCTGACTGCGATGAAATAGCTCTATACCCTCTAAGTGTTAAAATTTTAAAAACAGACAATCCCAAGTAAAAATCTCACAGTGCTGAGGGGAAGGTAAACAGTGTGACCACTTTGCAAAACAGCCGAGCAGTTTCTGAGAGAGTTAAACACAGACCTTCCACGCATCTAGCCATTCCATTCCTAGGTATTTACCCAGGAAAAATAAAAACACATGTTCACGCACAAGTGTTCATAGCAGCTTTATGCAAAACAGCCTAAAACTGGGAGCAACCCAAACACCTGTCGATAAATGATAAACACTGCGGTAGCCACACATGGAACAGCCCCCAGCAACACACGAACTACTGACAGAGGCGACAACACGGACACACGCTGACAGCATTTTTCTGAGGGAAAGAAAGCGATCTCCACAGTCCACGCCTTGGGAGTCCACAAATGGGAATGCTGCCCTAGTCCCTCAGGGCAGATCAGATCTGAGGGTGGCTGGGGCTTGACTGCAAAGGCACAGCCTCAAAAAAATTGTTTAAGCCGGGCACAGGGACCCGCACCTGCAGTCCCAGCTACTTGGGAGGGTGAGGCAGGAGGATCGCGTGAGCCCAGCAGTTGGAGGCTGCAGTGAGCTGTGATCGCGGCTGTGAACAGCGACAGCTCTCCAGCCTGGGCAACAGAGAGACCTCATCTTCAGAAAAAAATTTTTTTTCTTTTAAATCTTTGAACACTTCAAAGTGAAACAATGCAGTTCTGTGGGATTAGTGACTTCAAGCATTCTGCATTTTGCACATCAATGTTTTGGGGCTTCTGCATTCTGACGGGTGGGTGCTGCCGTATGGGTGGCCACGAGGGACGGGCAGGGTCCCAGGAGGGTTCCGGAAGTCAGGCCGAGCACAGCCACAGCACCCGGTGCCAGCTCCTGGCAGGGTCTCCCCCTGAGGCCCCCTGAGCACCTGCATTTTCTAGCAGATGTAAAATGTAAGTCCCAGCAAATACGCTCTACAGCTTTCCCTCAACCGTTGGGAAAAAGCGGATTCCACGCTGTTATTTGGGAGCTACTATGAAGCAAAAATTGAGCTTCCTGTTTTCAACTTTTACTTGCCAAAAATCCAGAGGTATTTTCTGGCACGTTCAGCCTGCAGCTGGACACCTGGTGTTTCCACTGTTGGCTTGGTTGTGAGACGAACCAGAGGAAGCAGCCCGAGTCCCTCCACAGCACTGGCGGCTCTCGTGTGGTGGCCCTTGGCCACGTGTGGCTGAGCATGTGAGATGTGGCTGGTCCCAAGACACGTTGGGAGTTTAAGACACATGTGGGATTTGGAGGACTTAGTATGAAAAAAAGGACGTAAAATTTCTCGTAGTCTTCGTATCAACCACGTGCTGAAAGGTCAGGCTCTGCGCCTGACCTGGACCAGTCGCGCCCACAGCCCCTCCCACGCTGCCCTTCCACAGGGAGCCACGCACGGACCAGCAGAGCAAAGGCTGAGGAGGAGGCAGGGAGGCCGGGGTGACCAGACCAGACCTGCAAGCGCCAGGAGGGCCTGGCCCGTGGGAGGGGCAGGAGGGGTTGGCTGAGCCTCTGGAGCCCGACCCCTGAAGGAGGTGACCCTGTGCGTGGGGCGTGGAGGGAAGGTGGCTGCCGGACATCTCACTCCCTTCCGAGGTGCTACAAAGGCCCCGGCCTGGGCAGGGCCTGAGGAGGACGTCTGAGCGCAGGAAGCTGTGACGAGACTGAAAGGAGGTCAGAGGTCACAGCTGGGGATCCAACAGCGGTCGCCAGTGTGCAGCAGAACAAGCAGGAAACAAAGACACCGAAGATTTAAAACATGCTATTATCCATCTCGATATGATCACCGGCTATGGAAGACTCCAATCAAAACAGCAGAAGACACATTCTTGCCAAGGGTGCGTGGTCCGTTCACCAAATAAACCATCTGATGGGTCAAAAACCAAGTCTCAATGACTTGGAAGGATCGTGAGCACACGGAGTATGTTTTCTGACGATGATGGAATTAAGCTGGAAATCAGTAACAGGAAGACACACCTGCCGACGACGATGATGGCTGCTACTGTTTATTTGCTATCTACGCCTTTTGTCGTCACTTCAGAGCATCCTCATCCTACTTACGTGGAATAAAGTCTACGTGACACAGGTTCCTCAGGGGGTGTCCGGAAGAAGGTGCTGTCGCCACAGGCAGTGACAACTCCACACATCACTGCCCCGAAGCCCTTTGGTGGGACCAGAAGTGGAGGTGACCAGATCCCGGGGACCCTGACCCTGTGCAGGCCTGGGCTAGTGTTTGCGTTCTTAGTTTTTAACAAAAAAATTTAAAAAGTAAAAATAAAAAGTTTAAAAATAGAAAAAAGCTTATGGAATAAGGATATAAAGAAAAAATATTTTTGTATAGCTGTGCAATGGTTTTTGTTTTAAGTGCTATTACAAAGAGTCAAAAAGTTACAAAAAATTTTAAAAGTTCATAAAGTAAAAAACTTAGTGTTAATTTACTATTAAAGAAATTTCAGAAATGAATTTAGTGTAGCCCAAGTGCATGACGTTCATCAATTCTGCGGGAGCGCAGAGCAACGTCCTGGGCTCCAGCGTCACCCGAGCTCGGCTCCCCCAGAGAAACAGTGTGGAAAACGCCATTCGCGCCGAGCCCCCACACAGGCGTGCCACTGCCCATCTGCAGCAGCACGTTTCTGCTGTACCTCTCCTATTTTAGACATGTTTGCACACACACGTCACCCACCGAGTCGCCGCTGCCCAGCACTCAGCACCCTCACGGCCCGCCAGGTCTGTAACCCAGGAGTGACAGGCTAGACTGTGCGGCCCAGGGGTGCAGCAGGCTACGCCAGCCAGGTCTGTGGGAGTAAACTCCAGCTTGTTCGCGCAAAGATGACATCACCTAACCAAATTTCTCAGGACACATCCCTGTCACTAAGCGACACATAAAAACGTCGTCATGAACACGTATGTTTTAAGTGTACATAAAAAAACGTCAGGCCCTGGTTCCCTTCAGCAAGATAGGATCTCCGGGACGCCGGGATCCACCTGCAACGTGGGAAGACACACAGGTAAGAGTGAACTGCACACACAGGTGAGAGGGAGGACTCAGCGTGAGAGGGAAGACAGCGCGGGTGAGAGGACTGAGCGCAGGTCAGACTGCTCCTGGAGGAGGGAGGACCTCCTGGGAGCACCTGTGCGTGTAGTTTCTCACGATTGCTGCTCGTGTCCTGATTGACGTTTTTCTCTCCTTCACTGCCAGGACGTCACTGCCCTTCTGATCCGTCACCAGCTGAATGCTCAGGTGATCCAGGTTCTTAGGGCTCTGCTGGCTGGGCCTCGCTGGACCCTCCCACGCTGCTCTGGGGGCCTGGGCGTTTGCTCCTGGGCCCTGGCCTCTGTTTCACTACCGACAGGAAGCACACCTTGCAAAGTGAGTTCCATGGAGCTTTCATAAAAGCTAGAAATCTATTCAAATGCCTTGGGTAGGATCTGAAATACGGCAAAACAAATTCCGTAAGCTATAGGCCACACCTGTCCTGAACAAAGTCAACCTTAGCTCCCAAGAAGAGCGGCGGAGGTCTCCGTGGAGGCGCGATCAAATCAGATGAATACTTCAAGTGCTCTCAGTGCTTCAGAAAAGGACAACAGGATCTCAGGCTTGAGCTCAGTGTTTAATTTAGAGAAGAGAAGCCCTTGAGTCAGACAAACAAAACTGAAGTATGTGATGAAACTTATGGCCCTTGCTAGCTGTGTCTTACCCGGAAGGGACGTGGCTTCCTCTCAGAGAAAATGAGCAAAGTCGACACGACGCATTTCCAGATTCCTGTGGTTTACTGCCCTTATTTCTAAATTCTGATTTGTTGGAAGCCTGTCTTTAGGCAGATGACAGATTTTGCAATACAATATTCTGATGTTTTCACGCCCATGTAGCAACAAGAATAAAATCTGATGTGAAATTCAAAACTTACAGCTTCTGGATTTAATAAAGATACAGATATTAATAGAGCTTCCTTTCTCATTTGCGTGCTTTAGAGACAGCTGGTAAATAACCACTTCTTCAACATGCTAAAAGTTGCTAGTTTACACGGATCCACACAACAGACATTGTTTTACGACACTCCCTTTTAAATGAAAAAATGAAGAGAAACAGTAGAGGTTAATCTGTTTCAAAATACATGGGGTTTTGCTTTTATGATTGCTAATTTATTAGAACTAGGTAGAAATCCTTGGGCTCTGGAGGACAGACTTTTAATGAAAAGAAATACTGAGATACGTGAATTCGTAAAATTGTAATCGTTTTACATAAACCAGGTTAATTCTAACGGTCTCACTGAGAGCGACGCTGTTTCCATGCAAAAGGAAACGAGAAGCTTTGCAAAGCAGTGCCTTGTGTCTGAGCAGACGCCAGGCTGCGCGTACCTGGCATGGGGTTCGCGGTGTCGGGGAGACGGGTGGGCGAGAGGAGACAGGGAGAGCCAAGGCCACAAGTGCACCGCACCCTGTCTTCTAAACTGGCCGAGACGTCGCATTTACGTAGTTTCGCTGAGCATCGCAAAGCAGCGCATTGCAGGATGGCCAGCCCCAAAGTGTCTGGGTGTGCACTCAGGCCCTTGAATTTCGCAACCAAGCCGACTCGAGGCCAAAGCCGCGGTGCTGTGGCCGCTAAGAGCCGCTCCGGCGTGGACAGGACAGAGGGGCAGAGGCCCAGGCACGCCCACATACCAGCAGCTTTCTTGCCACATCTGCCGGCCCTGCTGGGTGCGTTTCCTCTTGGGTGGAGCCAGGGCCACGGAGCAGATGCCAGCACCCTCCCTCCCCCGCGCTCCTGCCTGGAGCATGGCCGTCGTACTTTGTGACGCGAGGCGCACTGTTCTCTTGCCCCCCGGGCCTCCCTCCTCTGATCTCGGTCCGTTCCAGGTTCCAGTTTGTTCTCTGGTGGCAAAACATCCCACTCACACTCCCGCTCCTCCTCCTCCTCACCAGGGCCCAGCGCCCGGTAGAGAGGCTTTGGCGGCTTGCTGAATGCGCTGCCGACGCTGGTCAGCGCCTCTGGGGCCGGGGTGGGCAATGCCGATGAGCTGATGCCAGACGCAGCGTGCGAACCACACAGAGCCCCTGCGGGAGGAGGCCCCGGCTCGGCTGAGCCCCGAGGAGGTGGCTTGGCACCCGCAGACCAGAGCTGCCCCAAGGCAGCCGAAAAGCAGATGAGAGCGGGGCAGCCACAGACGGGGCAGACAGGTACCTCCCACGACGGCGCAACCAACGTGAGACCGGACTGCGGCCTGCCCGTTCCCGTCCTGCTGAACTTGCAAAGTGAGCTCCACTGTGAATGGTTCCCTTGCTGCCCTGTGTGGGGCCCCCCAGTCTGAACAGCATGTCCACATCCCACAGCAGGGTATCCCCAGACCCACATCAAGGCAGGGGGGATGGGGCCACCTTCCCCTCTAGTCCCAAATTGGACCCTGGGGCTGCGCTGGTTTCCCAGTGGCGCCTAGAGAAGCAGACACAGAACGGGGCTGGGACACGGCTGGGCAACACCAGGAACAAGGGCCTGAGCCCACACTCCAGGACCCAGGGCCCCTGTGCGGAGGGAGCCGGGCTGCAGCAGGCAGGGCAGGAGGGGAGGCGGGGGCCACGCTGCTAAGAGCCCCTACACCCCCAGAAGGAGCAACTGATCATCACGGTGGGAAACCTAGAAGTGAGCCATGGAGACGCTGACGCACTGAAAAAGCAGCCAGGTTTCTATTGGAACTAGAGGCTCAGGTGCTGCGAACAGAGACAGGCCTGACAGCAGGAGGCGGAAGCTCGCACGCCGAGGGTGCTGCTGGCATCTCGCACAGGCACGGTGGAGCGGCACCACCTTCGTGTGTGTGGTCTCTGCATCGATGGCTCTAAAATTGTTTGACCATCAGAGCTCCTTAAAAAGTAACTTCTTTCCTGCACCAAAGTATACAGGAACAGATTCCACGAGGTCTGGGCTGCCCCAGGAGGCTCCGGGCGAGCCGTGCGCGTGGCGGGCGCCCACCGCACCTCAGTGCCCTCCACGCTTCTGGATAAAGTTTTTCAATTAAAAAAAGTTTCTCCTTTTTCTTGACAGAGCTTTGTGCGTGTGGAACGACAACTGCACGGGATGGGGGTCCCACGCCCACCTCGCGGGGTCTCCCGGGGCACCTGCGGGAAGCTCGAACCCTCCGCCGGCGCCTGCTGTTTCCCGCGACGGTGACAGAGCTGGACTCCCTCTCTCTCCTCGAACAACGGGAAAATCACACAAAACACACAAAGGGCAGTTTCTGAGTCCTGGACGCAGGCGGGACAGTGACCCTGAGAGGAGGAAGCTCCCTGGGCGCCCAGTGGGGCGGGGCAGAGCCGGCCTGGCCTGTTCCCGCCGGGGGAGGTCGGTGGCGTCCGAGGAGGCCGCGGCAGTGGAACCTCCCCAGCGTTCCGTCCTCCACATGGCGCTCGCGTTTCCTGCGCAGCGTGTCAGAGCAAACATGCGAACCTCTGGTTCCCCGCTGCCTTGCCACCTCCCTCTCTCACCAGAGGTTAGGAGCTCAAATTCCCACTGTGTGTCAGCTGACCTGAGTTTCCATTTTTCCGGTTGGTTAAAGAGTCCACTTAGAGGCTGGGCGCGGTGGCTCACGCCTAAAATCCTAGCACTCTGGGAGGTCGAGGCGGGCGGATCGTCCTGAGCTCAGGAGTTCGAGACCAGCCTGAGCAAGAGCGAGACCCCGTCTCTACCAAAAATACAAAGAAATTAACTGGACAGCTAAAAATATATATATAGAAAAAAATTAGCCGGGCATGGTGGCGCATGCCTGTAGCCCCAGCTACTCGGGAGGCTGAGACAGTAGGATTGCTCGAGCCCAAGAGTTTGAGGTTGCTGTGAGCTAGGCTGACGCCACGGCACTCGCCCCAGGCGAGAGAGACTGCCTCAAAAAAAAAAAAAAAAAAAAAAAAGAGTCCACTTAGAGCCATTTAAATATATTGTCACTTGAGCCGGGTGTGGCGGCACCTGCAGCCCCAGCTACTCAGGAGGCCAAGGCAGGAGGATCACCCGAGCCCAGGAGTTCGAATCCATCCTGGGCAACGTAGCGAGAGCCCGTCTCTAAGGAATAAATTAAAACAAACAAACAAACAAACAAGTAAACTGACCCTTGCATTGAAGTCACCCTTTGTTTCATGGGAAGCTGTCAACTGCTTTCCTTTGCTCCATAATCGAGTAGTTCCATAATGTTACAAAAGCAAGCATGTTATTTTTGTACTTAAAGCACTTGTTTCATTTCCACAAAAACAGCCCGGGCCTGGTCTTGCCTCCCCAGGCCCACGCCGTGGTGGCTCCTCCCAGGCTGGCGCCCGCTCAGTCCACCTCGCATCTTCCCTCACCTTAATTTGCTCCCTAGCTCTACGGAGCGTCCTCCAGCAAACTTCTGAGACAAATGCTTCGGGTCCTTATAAGGAAAAGTTCTTCCATCTTCACACACGCCTGGCACTTTGGTTAGGCAGAGTTCCGGGCTCAAATTAATTTCTACGAGAATTTTGAAACTAGGGTCCCCGTATCTCCTGGATTGTGCGGTGAGACGGTCAAGACCGTCCCGACTCCTGCTCCGAGTTCCGCTCTCGAACGTGCCTGACGCTGCTTTTCAACCCCGGACTCCCGCAAGGTCCTGTTAATGCTCCTCGGTGAGTCTTCCCTGATTTCCGGTGCTGGGAGCCACCAGGTGGGCCCTTGTAACCGGTCACTCGCATTCTTGGGTTCTAGGAAAGTCTTCTGTTTTATTCTTAGCTAATTTACTTCCCTCTGCTTGCGGAATCTCATTGTGCTGGACTGTGCCACGTCAAATCCGCCAGAGCTGGAACTGGGTTTCTCAGCCTGGAGCCAGGCGAGAGGTGGAGGAGGGGGAGCCCGGAGCGTGTGGGAGGTAAGACGACGACGCATCGCTCCTCAGTGTCCCGGGGTCACACCGGGGGACCGACCACCGGGTCAGCACACTTCTCAACAATCGGGGTTTGAGAGGAAGCCTCCAGGGAGACTGACAGCGTATGGACCTGAATGAGAAAGAAGGCGCCTCAGGCCCTGTGTGTGCAGCTACAGCAGGATGCGGAGGGAGCCCACATAAGACCTGCTCCTTCGTCCTTAAAGACCCCCTTGTAGATGCTGCTGATCGAAACACATATTCGTGGCAAGACTCACAGACACTGAACCTGAGTCTCCTCAAACCTGGCCCATATAAACTCTCCACTTACATCAGTGTTGCCGCAGTTTCTTTCTTTAGGTCAACACTACTAACCGTCCACTACTGACCAGAAGCTACACCAATAACATAAACAGTCCATTGACACATATTTTGTATGTTATATGTATTATATACTGGATTCTTAATAAAGTAAGCTAGAGAAAAGAAAATGTTGTTAAGAAAGTCAGATTGCTTGAGGCCAAGAGTTTGAGACCAGCCTGGACAACACAGCAAGACCCTATCTCTACAAAAAAATAAAAAAGTTAGCCAGGCGTGGTGGTGGTGCCTGTAGTCCCAGCTGCTCAGGAGGATGAGGTGGGAGGATCATTTGAGTCCAGGAGTTCAGGACTGCAGTGAGCTATGGTCATATCACTGCACTCCAGCCGGGGTGACAGAGTGAGACCCTATCTCTGAAAGAAAAAAAAGAAAATCATAAAGAAGAGAAAATATATTCACTACTCATTAAGTGGAAGTGGGTCATAGCAGTCTTCATCCTCATCATCTTCATGTTAAGGAGGCAGAGGAGGAGGAGGAGGAAGAAGAGAGGTTTGGTCTTGCTGTCTCAGGGGTGGCAGCTGGTCTCCGAGTTTCTTCGAATTGTCATCAATCTCCAAAAATTTTCCCAATATACTTATTGAAAAAATCCACATATAAGTGCACTCAAACAGTTCACATCTGTACTGTTCAATGGCCAACTGTACTTGCAAATTTTATATGCCACAAAGGACTTATTTCCAAAAGGAAACTCTAAAACTCGACGGTAAGAAAACAAATAATCCAATGGGCAAAAAAACCAGGCATAGCGGCACACGCCTGTAGTCTCAGCTACTTGGGAGGCCGAGGCAGGAGGATCACCTGAGCCCAGGATTTTGAGGCTGCAGTGCAGTATGATTGGTTCTGTGAACACCTGCTGCACTTCAGCCTGGGCAACAGAGCAAGACCTTGTCAAAAGAAAGAAAAGAAAGAGAGAGAAAGAGAAAGGAAGGAAGGAAGGAAAGAAGGATTGGGAATTGCAATATTATCCTGTTTCTGCTAAAGGTAAGACAATTTGCTTGCTTTGTGATACTGAAATATTGACATTAAAGAAATTCAATGCTCATCAGCATTATAACACCCATAAAGACGACATATTTTAAATTAGAGGGAGAGGCGCAAAAGGTCGCACTGCAGAAATTAAAAGATGAAAAGCAAAAGCAAAGACAACTCTTTCAAGCAGCAAATAAGACCTGGAGATAATGCCACTGAAGCAACTTATAAAGTAGCTTACGCACTCGGGAAAAACGGGAAGCCACTCAGTGATGCCAAAATTGTGAAAGAAAGCGTTGTCAAAGTTGTAGGATCTCAGACCCCGACAACGTTTCAAAGTATAGACATCTGCCTCTTTCAAGGTGAACCAGAACTGATCACAGCGTGAATCAGCCTTCAGCTTCACAGATCTTCATGCAACACTTCAAAACGAAATATGTATTATTCAATCACTTTGAGTGAATCAGCTGATACTACTGCCTTGGCACAGGTCTTATACTTCATTCAGGTCGTAACAGAAGATTTTCCTTGCTACGAAGAGTCACTCGCTTTGGGCACTCTTGCAAACAGAACTCAGGGAATAGATATCTTCAACAACTTTCAAGATAAATGTCATGCAGTTGGACTGAATTTGGTAAATTTGGTGAGCGTATGTACAGACTGCATCTTCTGTGACAGGAAACCATGAAGGCTTTATTGCACAGATAAAAAAAGTATTCACAGCTCCAGATGCTCTCATTTCTTTTCATTGTATCTTGCGCATCAGCAAAATCTCTGTGCTAAAGCTGCTATTTTAAGTGACATTTTACAACAAGTTGAAAGTACTGTTAACTACATTCATGCCAATGCAACATGGCATTGTCAGTAACATGCTAAAGTTGAACGATGAGGCATTCGGCGTGGATTTGCCATATCATTCTAAGGTGCGTTGGCCATCGCAGGAACAGGTGTTAGCCAAAACCGTATCTCTGAGAGAACAGATAGTTAAATTTTATGAAGAACAGAATCAGCAATGTGAATTATTGGAGGAAGATGTGTATAGGAGTGCAGCATTTCTGTGTGATATCATGTCAAAGAAAAACAACCTGAATGTTTCTTTGCAAGGTACAACTAAGTGTATATATGATAAGTGGCAAAAAATCCAAGCATTTTGAAAAAAGCTGCCTTTTTTCAAAACACTTCTTCAAAAGGAAATTTCAGATTAACACTTTCCCCAGTTAGCAAAGGTCACTGATGAGCAGGATGATCTATGCGAATCATCTGAAGACTACACAGCTGTTAATACCTACTAACTGGAGAATACAATGAAAGGTTCCCTGACTTTGAGCATCACGACATCACACTCAAATTAGCATTTCAGCCTCACCTAGCTGATATCACCGAGGCACCTAAAGAACTTCAGACGGAATTGATTGAGCTCTCAGTAGATGACATTTTAAAGTCATTATTGATGCTAAGAAAGATCCAACTGAAGTAAGGAAAAATGCAGTAGAATACCCATGCCTTCAGCAACATGCCCAAAAAACGCTTTCTTGCTTTTCGACCATGTATGGCTGTGAATCTACATTCTCTCAACTGAAACTGCCAACCTCCAGGCTGCAACCAAACATTCAAATGCCTTCCAACTAAAAGCAGACACAACAAAGTCATTAAAAGGTTAGTTAACTTTAAAATTAACAAATGGTTTTCATTTTTTTGTGTATATATATATATATATACACACACACAAAGTATATAGTATACAGCAGATTTTTAAGTATACTTAAAGTATACAGTAGTTAGATTTTTACAAAATAATGTACACTTTTAAGTATATCTAATTGAAGTTTCTTGAATGTGCTCTTATTTGACTATAGCTAAATTAATATGCCTTCCTGTGTTTCCTGCTGCTGCTCAGAAACCTGACACTGGGACACCCCTCTAATGTGGGGGGTGCCTCCTCTTTGCAGCTACGAAGCCAACCCGACCCTCACAGAGGTGGCTCTGTGTCTGTGAGCTGGGCTGCTGCCTCGGACAGAGACAGTAAATAGCTGTGCGGCCAGCAGCTCGACGTTGGTCACTGTCAACACCTGGCGGCACCTCCTGCCTGCCCCCCGCCGCCCCGCGAATCCTGCCCAGCGGGAAGCGAGGAGATCACTCCAGGGGCAGCTGCAAAACACGAGCTCCCCGCTTTAACCTCATGCACCTATAAAAGGCTATTAGTGGAATATTCATCTTCTCAAAATGTGGAAAAGTAAATCTAAATGGAAAAAAGGCTTTTTCTTTTCCCCTCTTTTTCGTGCGTGTGAAACAGCAGGTTATGAATAGAACTTAAAGTGAAGCCAATTTGAAGGCAGAAGCAAAATCGATTGACCGGCCCCTGTGGCTACCAACCATACGTCGTTTTGAATTCAGTTAATGGAATAGCTGATGCCTGAATCATAAGCAACAGTGATTTCAGAAGCTAATTATCATTATGCCAGGATTTCAGTTTTATTGCAGATCAAAATTACACTTTCAAACTTCAGAGTTTGAAAAAAAAGCATTTTGTTATATGGCAGGATCACAGGCTGTGGGAGGTATCCGGCGGCAGGCTCCCGGCCCAGCGCACAGGGAGGGCGTCTTCCTCTTCCTTCTGCAGCTCACTCCGGACTGGGGCGCAGGCGGCCGCTCCCCCTTCTCCCGCCCACTGATGTCCCCCCCGCCCCCGCTCCGGCGGAGCTCATCTCTCCTGCCCGTATCCCGAATGCCGAAATCTCAAAATCACTTAAGTCTAAAACCTCCAAAATCACAATCCTGAAAGATCAAAATCCCAAAAATATAATTCTGGAGAAAATAACTTAAAAATTCTTTAAAAGACACGTATTTACATTTTTAAAGAGGAGCTTATTGGAGAAACATATAAACACGGGACAGAATACTTCGCAGGCCACTTTACACAATTAAATAGGCAATAACAACATGCATGTTTGCAAGCGTAAGCACTCAGGTACACTAACGAGTCGCACGGTTGTAACAGTTATGAACAGACGAGCCGTATTCATAAAGAAACAACTCATGTCAACTGCACCGACATAAGCATGTCCCTATTAAACTTTCCCATCTTCTTTGCTGTGCTTCTATGTTGCTTTGGGCACACAAAAGTATGTTCTGGGTCACGCATGTGGGCTCACACCTGTAATCCCAGCACTCTGGGAGGTCAAGGCAGGAGGATTGCTCGAGGTCCAGAATTGGAGACCAGCCTGAGCAAGAGCGAGATCCTGTCTCTACTAAAAATAGAAAAAATTAGCTGGGTGTGGTGGCGCCTGTAGTCCCAGCCACTCAGGAGGCTGAGGCAGGAGGATCCCTTGAGCCTGAGAGGCTGCAGAGAGGTATGATGATGCCACTGCACTCCAGCCAGGGTGACAGAGTGAGACTCCTTCTCAAAAAACAAAACAAACAAACAAACAAAAAAAACCATAATGCATTCACTCAAATACAGACCACAAATTTCAGGGAAACCATCCTGATGATCAAACAGCAACACCGTTGAGTACCTTCTTATTCTACCATGCTCATAACTACTTTCAAACTGGTCAGTAACTTCACTGGCTTCTTCAGGCAAATGCAGCTTTAATTTATTAAAAGCTCCTGGGATTTTATCAGCTCGAAGGAATGCCAGTATAAACAAATGATGCATTTTTAAAGTGAAGATTTTGTCACTGCTATATCATGTGGCCAATCTACTCATCTGAATTTTCTGCCAAATGCAACAGAAAAAACAAACTTTATCAGTAACAACTTGAAATCCACTTTTCCAAGCCTTGACCACACCTAATTCCAAATATGTCATTATCGTTTGGGAATTCAATTAGCTATTAGGGATTTTAGACTTTACGGATTTCGATCATTGGAGATTTTGATCTTTAGGGATTTCAACATTTGGAATTATGGCCTTTGGACTGTGTCTCAGGATTAGGATGGGACCAGCTGAAGCCCTAACCCCTGTCTGACGTATTTGGAGATGGGCCTTTGGGAGGTGAGCAGGGTTAGATGAGGTCATGCGGGTGGGGTCCGTACTGTGGGCTTAGTGTCTTTACTGGAAGAGACACCGAGAGCCTGCTCCCTCTCCATCCCCACCACGCGAGGACAAGGAGACCTGGCCTGGCGAGCCAGGAACAGGCCCCACCGGAAAGCAAACCCTGCCAGACCTTGATTTTGGACTTTCCAGCTTCCAGAACTGTGAGAAAATATATTTCTGTTGTTTAAGCCACCTAGTCTACGGTATTTTGTTATGGCAGCCCGAGCTAATTAAGATAGCCACCCCGACCGTATACCAATTAAAAAAAAAAAAAAAAAGACTGTAGACCTACATGTAAAACCCAAAACGATACAAGTTTTAGAAGAAAATATAGGAGAAAACCTTTGTGAACTTGACTAACCAAAGACTTCTTAGATACAACACCAAAAGCACAATCCAAAAAAGGAAAATTGATAAAGTGGTTCCATCAAAATTTAAGACTTCTATTCATTATTAAAAGAATGAAAGACAAGCCACAGACTCAGAAAAAATACCTGCAAAGCCTATATCTGATAAAAGACTTGTGTCCAAAACATGTAAACAACTTCCCAAATTCAACAGTAAGAATGCAAACAACTCAACAAAATAATGGCAAAGCATTTGAACAGACACTTCAACAAAGAAGACATACGGATGGCAAATAAGCCGTGAAAAGATGCGCAACATTATTGGCCGTTGGAGAAATGCAAATTAAAACCACAGGAAATACTCTATATGCCTATTAGATTAACTGGACAAGACTGATCATGTCTGGTGCTGGCAAGGATGCGGAAGACCCGGACTCCCAGACACTGGTCCAGAATGCAAAATGGTGTAGCCGATTTGGAAAATACTTAAAAGTTAAACATTTTCTTACAAATTTAAAAATATACCTGCTATATGAACCAGCCCTTTTCACTGCTGTTTTCCCAAAAGAACAGGCTGTGCATACGCACGTTCTCATGTGTGTACAAAGGCCCGCACACAAGTGTTCACTGCAGCTTTATGTGCAATAGCTGAGAGCCGAAACAACCCAAATGCTCAACCGTAGAATGGACAAACTAATGGTTAAACACCCATCCCACAAAACACAGCTGACCCCTGAACAGCGCGGGGGCTGGCGTGCCAACCCCCATGCAGTTAAAGGTCTGAGTATAACTTTTAACTCCCTAAAACTTAACTAACAGCTTACTGTTGACCAGAGGCCTTATCGATAACATTGATAGTCAATTAGCACATATTTTGCATGTTGTATGTGTCATATGCCATATTCTTGCAACACAGCACGCCAGAGGAAAGAAAACGTTACCAAGAAAGTAACAGGGAAGAGAAAACAGGTTTACAGCATGGTACTGTACCTATCGATACCGTACGTTTACATCATCTGTTTGCGAGATGAGTCTGAGATGTGGCAACCACGGCTGCTGACTCAATCTACGGTCGTCGCCGAGCCATATGACCATTCCTCTAACGCCACGGACTTTGCTCTGCTTCCCGGGAGCACTTCCGGCATCACTGCCGGCTCCTCCTGCAGGTTCCACGGCACTGCACTGCACACAACGAAAACTCCCTGAGAACTGAGAGACCACTTTTACCGTGACATCGACTTACTGGAGAGACGGTACGTGGAGGTGATTAGCGTCACGTCACGCTGAGTTTTGAAGTGAATACGCGAGACGCTCGAGCTCACAGCAGGGGCAGCAGGAGGCGGCTATGGAATGATCACATGGTGTGGTGTGTGCTCGTTTTACGCAGCTGTGACTCAACACTACGTCTTCGTGTTTGTTTACATTTCTCTCAACCGAGAATGGTGGCACGTATGGTCTGCGTGTAAGTTTTAATTTTTCATAACAGATTTGTACGTATTTTATGGTAGTAAGTGATAAAATAGACTAGTATTTACATATATTTTGTGCATTCATGACATACCTAACTTTTTCTTAATTTTAAATATTTCTGGGCTACTCAGTTTGTGAGTTTTTTCAAATTGTTGTAACCAGCTCCATGAATAAAAACGCTTTTTTGTAGTTCTCTTATGTTTCAAGTTCCCAGGCCAGCGAGGTTTGCTGACCAGAACTTTGTAACTTTCCGTTTCAAAGGTCCATTCCCTTTTGAGTAAGAAATGGCAGAGTCTTCTTGCAGCCACAAGGTGACCACGAGGTGTCACCCACCTGGTGCACACCAGCTGGAAGACTCAGGAAGGGACGCTGCACCAGACTGTGACCAAGGACCCGCTGAGCACCTACTGCCCACGTCCCACCTGTGCATGAGACCACAGGAACGACCAGTACGAGCCCCAGCTCATTATATTACTGAAATCTCCACCCTGGGAGGGATTCATCACACGACGTATGTGCTAGCATGATTTCTCAGTGCACTTGCATGCCCTGCACTCTGTCCCGAACATGCAATGATGCTCACTCATTTCATACATTATTCATTTCACCTCCAGAAAAACCCCTGACCCCACCACTTGGGGGGGCGGGTTTGAGGCAGTCCTCCCACCTCCTGGTTGGCGCCCTCCGCAATATCTCCTTTCTTCCTTGACAATCCTGGTCTCAGTAACTGGCGTTCTGTGCGGCAAGCAACACAGGGCACCCCTCTTGAAGGTTCACTGACATTGTTATAAATCTCCAAAACAATTTTCCAGTATATTTATTGAAAAAAAATCCACATATAAACGGACCCGTGCAGTTCAAACCCGTGTTGTCCAAAGGTCAACTGTGTTATTTGGTAATAAAAACAAAGGGACGATTGTTGTGAACACACAACACAGATGAATCCCAAGGTAGTTACGTTGACTAAAAGCAACCAGACCAGAAAGTATCTTCCATACGATCCCATGTATATAAAATTCCTCTGCAGGGAGAAAGTGGATCAGCGGTTGCTTGGCATCGGGGGGGAAGGGGAAAACTTGGGTCACGAGTATGTTCATTATCCTGATGGCGGCGGGCGGTTCACGGGTACACACGCGTCAAAACCGATCAAATCGTCCATCTGAAATAGGTGCTATTTATCATATGTCAGTTACACATCAATAAACCTCTTCAAAAACAGATGACAAATGAACAAATAACTAGAAATCCCACAAAGTCTCTGGATCTAAGGATGAATTTATAGGAGATTTAGGGACAGAGTGATTTGTTAAACGAGATCAGGGAGATGCCATCAGTAAAAGTCTCCCTGTCGAAAGCATTCGCGGCCAAATCACCCAACATCTTCAACGAAGTGTTTCAAGGAAAAAGAAAAAGATGACGAGGGAACCTACAGGTTAGAGAGACGAATGAACAACCGCACTGCACGAACCTCCTACGAGGAAACAGAGAAGAGAGAGAGGGGAGGTCCCAGGGTGGAGGATGTTGGCGTCTTCACAGCCAGCGTACGCGTCCTTCCTGGTGCCGGACTCCACTCACGCAAACCCCTGGAAAATGCAGACCAGTCTACGGTGACGGGATCAGGTGATCTGCACACAGAGAAAGGACTGGAAGGACCCAGTGCTGAGTTGTGAGCAACACACTTTTTTCTTTGTAATTTTTTATATTGCTTGAATTTCTTTATGGAACAGTCAAGCATAATGTTTACAAACACAATAAAGTTACTTAAAAATTATTCTAAGTGGATGCAGCTATGCAACTGATAAAAGGACATTCATTTATTTATTAAGAAACATCAAAAGAAAAACCCAATTTTCCGTGGGCACAAAACCTAACCCCCCAGGAGAGATTCTGAACGTACGCCAGGCATTTGGCTGCTGGGGCCTCCTGTGAAAATCGCTCCTGGTGAAAAGGCTTCTGATACTGCCGGAGCCGTTCTGAACCCAGACGTGTGCCCAGCTCGCTTTAGTGCGGCACCGGCTCGCAGCACCGAGGTGAGACGTGGCTCTCCAGCACGCACAGGCACACATTACTTAGAAAGGCAGCCACGGTCTGCCGAGTGTCCTGTTCTAAGTGTGTTCATGAGTTCACTGAAACGTACCTCCCTATGTTCACAGAATGCAACCTAACAACCCAGAACACACGGCCAAGAAACCACAGTGACGCCCGCCCTCGGCCCTAACTTGTCACAGCACAGCAGTGACATGGTCTCTGCCTCCTCTTCCAGAACAGGGCTGCTCACGCCTGAGGCAGCTGCCGCTGGCTGCCCCACATCTAGTCTCATGGCAACACGTCCCCCGCTGGGGCCACCCTGCTGTCCACACCGAGTGTGTCGGCCCTGGCTCTGTGGAACATGTCAGGGACACGTATGTGGAGACTCTGAAATGCCGCCGTGGGGTTTCTGAGTGCTGCCTCCAGCACTCCGAGGCAACGCGGTTTCTTGGTCAGAACTGAAATCGGCCGTCGAGTCGTGACACAGCGGGCGAGAGTGTGTCCTGACGGCCACCCGCACTCACACCGTCCCACTGACAGTGTGCAGATGGGCGTGAGGACACAGACCTCACCCCGTGGCAATGTCCAAACAGCAAGCAACAGACACAAAGTGGGAAGACGGCCCCCAGAGAGGTCCCTGAACCCGTTCCGTGACGCAGACAAGGACAAAGGAGGCCCCGAGACGTACCTGGGTCAGAAGCTGGTCGGGCGTCAGCTGGTTGATCCAACGTGTGTACCGTCCAGTGGAGTCAGGGGGGTCTCTCCTCACCTGGCAACCTATGATCTGTGAGAACCAACAACAGACAGAACTTGAGAGAAGGCCACGTGAGGTGTGTGCACACCTGTCTACATACGTCCCACGCTGTTCTGAGCGTGCAGGTCCAGAATGGAAACCAACTGCGATCCATCAAATCTGGGTTGGGTTGGGCACAGCCCCTGGAGTCCAGGGGAAGGAAGGGGAGGGGAGGGGAGGGGAGGGGAGGGAAGGGGGAAGGGCGGAAGGGGAGGGGAGGGGAGGGGAGGGAAGAGGAAGGGCTTCTGTTGCAGCCCAGGGACAGGCAGGAGCTCTGTGTGCTGGACCCCACACCAGGTGGTCTTGAATAGCATCTTAGCAGTGAACAGCTAACGCTGCCCTTGGCTGGATTAAGAATGTCACATGTAACATTTCCTCCCTAATGCTCTGCAATTAGAATGACCCACGTACACAGTCAAAACACTCAAGTGTCATTTCCAGTAACTCCTTGAGCCATCACTCAAAGCAGGTGCCAGCAAACCGCCGCCACGGCCTTGGGAAGCAACTTTGTGCACACTCGATTCAGCCTCGGGAAAGCCCTGACCCTAGATAAAGGGGACTCCCGCTGGGAGCCCAGCCAGCCCGGGGCGGCCCCGAGCCTCCTCTCTCTGGGCCACCAGACAAGCAGCCCCCAGATGTCCAGCCAGTGACGCCACAGACCCCTCAGCCTCCTCCACGCCCCGTGTGGCCTCACACAAGCCGACCAGACTCCTCCACCACTCCCTTTGCCCTCAGCCCCGGCCTCTGCCTCCCCTTGCTGTGGGCACGACCCTCTCACCGCCCCTTCCACTCTCACCTGTGCCCCTGCACTAGCCCCTGGCCCCGTTCCGCTCCTGCCACGGCACCCCGAAGTGTGGATAAACCACCTGTACCCTTAGCTGTAGGATAGTCCTGCAGTGTGTCTAAACGTCTCTAAGATGCTCAGAGGTGAGCGGTCAGGTCCTGCAGCCAGTCTGAGGCCTGGACAGGAGTTTGCACCCGTGTGGACATCAGAGGTCACGCTCGGACACCAGCTATAAAGGCAGGAACCAGCCAGTTACGGGGCAGCCAAACACTTCCCTCCCAGCTGGGGAGAGGGCACCTGAGGGTGTCCACAGGCAACAGAGCCCACCCCAGGGAGGGCCAGAGCTGCCCAGAGCCCGCCGAGCAGACACACGGGCCCAGGCCCCCTCGCTGAGCGGCGGGGAAATGTGAGAGTGGCTGACAAGAGCATCTGTGGGCACGTCTCTTTGCCAAGAAGTGACCCAGCTACACCCAGGTAGCTGGTTTCCCAAATCTCGCCCTAGCAGATGCAGCATTTAAATGCAGTGAGTGATTAGTGTGTGTTAATGCGGTTACAGTAATGAAGAGTGGGATACTTCTGCTTGCTTGAATTTTTTTCGTTGTTGGGTTTTTCTAATTAAACTTTTTATTAATATTTTGAGAAAATTGTGGATTCACAAGCAGTGGTGAGAGAAATTCAGAGACTCTTGTACCTTTGTCCTGTTACCTCTTACAGTAACACCGGGTCGCACAGGTCCACGGCGCCCCGGGAAGGGCTCAGAGCGCCCTGCCATGAGGACCTCGCGGTGCCCGTCACATCCACAACCTGTCGCTCCGACGCCGCGACCCCGTCCTTCCCGGAATGCCTTATGGCCAAGGGCATGGTGTGTGGCTTTCTGTGGCGGGCTTCCGTGCCACCCCGACTCTTGGAGAGCCATCCAGGCTGCCGTGCATAATGGAGGCTCCTATTTTGGCTGAAAAATATCCCACAGAACGGACATGCCACAGTCTAACCGTCTCCCCACTGAAGGGCATCTGGGCTGTTCCCAGCCTGGCGCTGTCACAATCTGCCGCACACGTCTGTGCGCAGATGTGCACGTGAGCGCAAGTCTTCACTCCTCTGGGATGAACACGGTTAGTTTCTGAGAGACTGCCAAGCTGTCTCCAGAGCAGCCAAACTGTTTCTCGTCGCCAGCAATGCGTGACAAGCAAAGTTTCTCCACGTTCTCACTGGCATTTGGCGCCGTCGCCAATTTCGTATCTGCCAGCCTGTGCATGTGGCGCCCCCCCAGCACCCTCCCGCTACGGAAGAACGTGCGTTGCGGCAACGGCCAGCCGGCAGTGAGCCTTCTGTCGCGGTTACTTGCTGTCTGTGGATCTTCTTCGGTGAGATGTCTTTTCACGCCTTTTGCCCGTCATCTCACTGGAATAAAACATGCTTGGCCGTGGCTGTGGTTTTCTATGTGTTGCCGATTCCGTCTGTGAATCTTCTCTCCTAAAGCCAGCTGCAAACCAGGACGCCTCCCGGCCCACCGTCCTGCCCCCACACCGGGTCTGACCGAGACATGAATCATCCACTGAATCTGTTTTTTGGTCTTGTCCACACTGGCTTGCGTGTCCTTGCCGAACAGAACAGATTTTGAGGAAAAAAAGAAAAATGTTGATCAAAAGCCGTGAGGCAGAAATCCTGTTTCGAGGGTATTCCCAAAGCTGAGGACACAGAGGCTTAGCTTGTCTGCACAAACGACACCCCGAGAGCCACGATGGCCTGGCGGTGAGCAGCTGCCGCGGGGGACAGATGGCTCCAGCTCGCGCCAGCGCTCCTCAGAGCTGTGCTTCCAGCAAAGCACAAGGCTCCTCCCGGGCAGGACCTGGTCAGTGCTGATGCCAAGCCCTCCCCTCGAACCTGCTCCATTCCACGCCACGGGAGAAAGCGGGAACCGCGCTGGGTGGGGTCTCACAGCAAGACGGAGGGTGGGGGACCCTGTGAAACCAGAGCTCCCGGACCTGGCGACTCCGAGACTTTAACCCACCACAAGTCGCGAGCACTGGTCTGGCAAAGGGAGAGCCTCTCCGCCGGCCCAGACACGCTCAAACCCTTTCCTTCTGCAGAAGGTGTCAGGCTCTCCCCTGGAGGATGTGGGCTCCCTAGAGACATCGGCCACTCCTCTGCCAGGCACACGGTGCCCGGCCCACGACGCCAACCATGTCCTCCTCTGCAGGAGGCGGCACCTGGGTGGCGCACGCTGCGTGCTCCATCCACCAGAGACTTGAGACTCTCAGGCTGGAACCTCTGTGAACCTGGACCTGGCAGGGCCTGGTACAGCGGGCGCTCAGCAGGCAGAAGCTGAACAAAGGGCTGTGCCAGCTCAGGAGTCCAACCAGCTT
Organism: Indri indri; assembly: GCA_004363605.1. Classification (NCBI taxonomy): domain Eukaryota; kingdom Metazoa; phylum Chordata; class Mammalia; order Primates; family Indriidae; genus Indri; species Indri indri. The sequence goes on along the minus strand of RJWJ010020766.1, from coordinate 6,379 downwards.
CTTCCGAACTCCTGGAAGCAGCCCCTAGGTTACGGCTCTGCAGAGGCTTTGCCGGATGATCGCAGGGAAGCACTGTGCCGACAGGCAGCGGAAAGTGCAGGTTACTGGAGCCGACCCCCCCCGCCCCCAGAACCTCGAACCTCCTTCTGCGTTTGTGTGGGTACCGCCACGCTCTGGCAGCTTGACTGGAAAAACCGACAGTCAGAGCACGGAAAGGAGCAGAGGGGGGCCAGGGAGACGCGGCGGACTGAGCTTCCCCGTCGCCACCACACCTCCATCCTGCTGCTCCTCTCACGCTGCCGTCAGGGGTCAGGGTGACGCTGTGTTTGACACTCGGTCATAAGCGACGCAGCTCCCGGTAGGTTCTCCTGGACCCCTGTTCTTGGAAAAGCCGCCGTGCTGTGAGGACGCCAGCCTGCCACGGCCGTGGGGACGCACAAGCCTCCCCATGGTTGGGCCCTGCTGTCCAAGGTGCCCAGCTGAGACCCACGGCAGGCAGAGCCACGCCGCGCCCGCGGAAAGAACGCAGACCCACCAGGTGAGCCCTGCCCACCACGCTGCACAGCCCCAGGACTCTGGCTCTGAAGGTCACAGACGGGAAGGTCAGGCGGCAGGCGCTGAGGGGACCCCAGCAGGGTGGGCTCTGGGGGAACAGACCAAGGCAGGGCAAGTCCTAAAGGCAGCCACGGGGCTCGACCTCCAAAGGGCAGAAGATTAAAATGTGTCTCGGTCAATTCTGAGTAAAGAGTCTGCAGGCCAGGCCGGCGTCCTGGCACTGGCTCCCGTGTGCTAGAGAAGAATGGAGACGGCCGACAATGGAGGGAAGGATTACTGACAATTAAGGCTTAGGAAGGGTGTTCGTTCCCAGAAAGCTGCCTCTCAGGAACAGAGATTTCAGCTTGAAAACTACACTGAAGGGAAAAAAAGGAACACAGTTGTATTTTTGACACTAATATTAACTCCTCCTGGGCTGCTGGTTTGAACCAAACAACCTGCTGCCCTCTACTTTTGGGTAACCCCTGATGTGGGGTGCTCCAGGGGGCCCCAGGACGCGTCAGGAGGTCCTCTGACCACCAAGCACACCGGTCATCCCCCCACTGCACTCCCCGCTGAGCCCGCGTGCGCAGGGTCACCTCTTCGGGCTCCAGCCGCCATTCCGGAACAGGTGATGGGGGTGAGGGGAGTGAGTGCCTCCCTGGCACCGGCGGCCCTTCAGGTACCACAACATGGACTACAACCACAAGGGACCCTGCGTCACCCTGTCGTGACGTGGCCCCGTCATCCCTGCCCCCAAGAACTAAGGACGCTGTCAGAACACAGCTCACGCCCATCACCCATTCCAATCCCCAAAGAGGCAAGACTGAATCCCTCTGACAGCTTCTACCCCTCCAAGGGCCACTGTGACGCTCCTGCCCCCGACCTGCTTGGGAAATCACCCCCTCCCCCGGCTACGTGCACAGAGCAGCCGTGAGCACTTGGCTGACGCTCTGGTCTCGCCCTGCAGAATCACACACAGACTGTATTTGAACAGAACGTCTCAAAGTCTTGTTTATTTAAATTAACACACGGTTCCTGCAGGGGCAGGAACAGAGCGGGGGACAGAGCTGGCCGACGCAGCTGCCTGGATGATAACGGTTCCGCACATGGGGAACGGGTCGCCTGCAGCCCTGAGCTGGGGGGCACAGCAGGGCCACCCGAAACTTCTGCACCCAGCGAGCTGCGAGTTACTGTTCACCTAACATGAAACCTTTCCTTTTCCTTTGTTCTTTCGCTTCACTCCAGAAGGTCCTGCTCTTCACTCCTTACAGCCTCTCTGTGTGATCCATCCCCGTGGACAGGAGTCCGTGAGTTTGTACGTACAGGGGGAGCACCCGCCCTCCCTGGTGGACGAGGGTGGTGAGGCTGTACGTACAGGCAGAGCACCCGCCCTCCCTGGTGGACGAGGGTGGTGAGGCTATATGTACAGGCGGAGCACCAGCCCTCCCTGGTGGATGAGGGTGGTGAGGCTGTACTTACAGGCGGAGTACCCGCCCTCCCGTGGTGGACGAGGGTGGTGAGGCTGTACGTACAGGGGGAGCACCCGACCTCCGGTGGACAAGGGTGGTGAGGCTGTACGTACAGGGGGAGCACCCGCCCTCCCTGGTGGACGAGGGTGGTGAGGCTATATGTACAGGTGGAGCACCCGCCCTCCCAGGGTGGAGGAGGGCAGTGAGGCTGTACGTAAAGGCGGAGTACCCGCCCTCCTGGACAATTTATGAAAACTGTCATCAAGGGTCTTGCCTTCCCAATTAAATGGCTTTTTTTGTAAATAGCCTTAAAAAATAATGACCATGTACGAGTGTGCACTCAGCATTAATTTCATTCTTTCAAAACAAACTGAACAATATAATTGACATATCCACCAACTGGCAATTGCAAATTAAGACTTTTATAGGTCACGATTTAAAAACGAATACAGCCATACAATGACGACCTTGCTAGAGCTGACTTTGTGTTAGTGCAACCAAGTTATTCTGGCATCCCTGATTTTCATGCAGAAGAGTCTCTGTGTAGGAGAAATGGCCAGACTACTCTGTGTGTCTGTAGGGTTGGGAGAAAAATGTGGCTCCTGAGAGAACATTTCTCTCCTGAATGTTGGAGCAGACTATCTAGAAAGAATTTAATCAGAAAGTTTTGAAGTTCTATAACTTAGAACTTTAAAAAAACTATAAAAATGCAAATCAAGATTGTTTTATTAAGAATTTAAGACAAACTGACACAGTTTGCATTTTTTCTGAATTCCTGAGTATCCTAAATATCCCAGTTCATTTGAGCCTATGCCGTGGAGAACCGCCAAGAGCAACTTCATTCACGAAGCCAACTCTTTCATTTTTTTCAGTATGGAAATGAAAGACATGGAAATGAAAACATCTGAAAATGCCTCATTTTCTAAAATGTCAACATTCATCACAAAATTCTTTGTAAGTTTTCGGCGTATACTTGGAGACTGTCACCTCCAGCTGTGCGAAAATCACACGGAATGAAAACCTGGTAATGACCGGCCCCGTTACACGGACGCACATTCCCCACCCCGGGGACTTGGGAAAGGCTCTCGCAGGATTGTGCACTCCTAAGGACAAGCCAACGCATTTCCAATACCTGGTCAGGCCCTAACTTCCGTAAGTAGCATTATCACACCTCCCGGAGCCAATGAAAGAAATTTCTGGAAATCCCAGTCTCTGCATTTTTTTACATAAACTATACACAGAAATCCATCCTGAAAGACTTTTTCCCCATTTTTCCCCCTCTTCCCAACAGAGGAGCCAGACCAAAAAATATATACAGTTTGTGCACCCAACCTCGCTCTGCACGGGACTGAGAAGTCCACCGGCACCCTGGAGGCCAGGGCAGAAACCCCCCAGGCAACTGGTGGCCTCAGGGTGCCGTGACAGCACACGCTGTCCCCACACGCATGGGGACGTTTGCTGACATCTTCCTGAACTAGCAGGGGTAAGAAATGAGATATCCTAGGAGGGTAAACTTTTAAAAACCAACTTCTGGAGTCTGTGGTAACCAACTGCTGTGAATACACCATTTACGCATATCTGTGGTTCCTAAACTTGGTTGTGTCTTGACGCTATTGAGAATCTGGTGCAAACCGCAGACCCTCCCCTGCCCGCTGAAACGTGCCCCCCCCACACAAGCCCCCACAGCCACCATGGGGCCACCAATCCTCCCAGGACCCTGCACAGCATGACAGAGGCAGCACGTGGACCCCTCTGCTCCTGAGAAGGTCGCCTGGGTCTCAGTCTGTTTCCTGTCTGTGTTTGCACACCTGAGATGCCCACCTAAGATACTCACCTGAGACGTACAACCCCAGACACCCACCTGAGACACACACCACCTGAGATGCCCAACCTGAGACACACATCTGAGACACCCACCACCTGAGACACACAACATGAGACACACAACCTGAGACACACACCTGAGACACACGCCCCCCATGCAGCTGGCAACGTCCCCCACAGCCCCAGCCTTCCTGATGTCCCCTCCCTCACACAGGCCCCGCCCTCCCCAGACAACCCCAGCCCAGGGACTGCAGCTCCCACCTGCAGGGAGGGACTGGGGGGGGGGCTGTTGAGGAAAACACCCCCTGGCATGCTCAGAGAGGAGCCAGGATGCTATTCTAAAGTTGAGAACCATAATTTGAGGTTAGCTAAATAAGAAAAAGAATTTATTTGAACTACTGACATACTACAGCTCTCAACCTGTGTTTTCATGTCTAAGGTGCTCTGCTTCGAAAATGCAGATTAAAAACAGACAAACCCCTCTGTACCCATCTGAATAAACAAGTGCTACGCAAAACGAGAAACATGTTTTCCTCCCACCCAAGTGTTATACCGGCCACAAATCACTCTCTGTGCTGTGGCAGTCTTCCCATGCACTGATTCCTTTCACCCTAAGAAAAAGCCGTCATTTAAAAGACCGCCATGGTCATTTCATCAACAGGCGACAACACAGAGGAGGAGGTGAGGACTTACGCTTGTCGGGTGCTGGACTGCAGCTTCGTGTTGCAGCCTCACCCTCTGAGACATCATCACGTCGTCCTACGGTGAAAAACACGTTTTAGGCTCAGAGAAAGCAACTTCCACAAACAAGTAAGAAAAGACGGACAGCCTGACAGCAGAACTGGCAAGAGCCCTGCCCAGGCCCTGGAGATGAGAGGGTGTCCAGCGGACGAGTGGGGAGATAAAACACCCTGACGGCCCCACAGGGGACAGAGAGTGCATAGCAAGGTCACCCACCCTGCTGGCTACGCCGTTGTTTGGGGAGAAGTTTGCACCGTCCCGCAGAGCTGGAGACATTAACATACTGACCAAAAAGCTGAGAAATTCAAGGATGGATGCAGTGTGCAAACATTCAAGCCAAAAAATGAAAAGCAAAGCAGGTACTCAAACTATCCAGAATGTACAGTGACTCCGTTGATCATAAATAAGCTCCTTGTTCTCCAAGACCGTTTTGAAAGAGGAAAAACTTGCCGAAAGATGGGAGAATGAAAAGGTCTTTATTGCACATGAAAAGCGACGGGATATTTTCATAACAAGCCCAGAAGTGTTATGCTAGTAGGGGCTGTGATCCCACCACCTCCACCAGGGCCCCCATATCCCCCTGGGGAGGGGCCCTGCTCAGGTCAAGGTCCACAGTGCCCACAGCCGGTGCCAAGTACCAGGAGCTGAGTTTAACGAATGTCGGCTGGTGTTTGAGATGCAAAGGAGAGGAGATAAACGGACAGATTCCAAAGGGTATTAACCATGAACTGCAAAAGCAAACTGCATTTCAAGTGCTATCCCAACGTATATCTGGAGATGGTCTTTTCCTACAACGTGAAGGTGGGTTCAAAACCCTCATCACTGGTTTGCCCTGATGTTTGCAAAATTCCCAGACTGGCTAAAATTCCACAACGATAACCGGTTAAGAAACGCTCTTGGCAGGCTACGAAAAATGATTCTGATGTATTATAAAAATAATGTTAATTCAGAATGAAACATTATTTCCTTTCTGACTAAAAATATTGGGTGGAAAAACGCTGCTCTAGTCAAAGGATTTCAGAGTGAAAAGAAACCTAGAGGTTTGAGTTCCCGAGCTTCTGAGCGAGGTGCCCGCGGCTGGAGAACGGCCCTGTGCTGGGAGGGAAGCTGGGTCGGGTCAGACGCAGGGGAGGCCCGTGACCAGATGAGGGTGGAGGAGGGATTTTTATGCTCCACCAACTCAGTGTCCAGCCCTGTCCTGGAGGGATGGGAGGCTGGGCTGGGGCTGGAAGCTCAAGCTCCTGCTCAAGGTCTGGTCTTTCAGGGGCCCAGCGCATCCTGCCTGAAGCTGTCGGGGGGTCTCCTCCTTAGACAAAGACGCTCCCACCACCCAGGAAACTCATGCAGGAACTCTGCGTCAGAAGCTGGGGGCAGAGACCAGACATTAATACACGTTTATTATGTCACGATATCACACACACATCGCCGATCTTTTCTCAAACTCCAAGTCACAAAGCAGAAGCAAAGAAGCTCCAGAGAAGTCGTCTGCCCATGATCTGCGACAAGCTGGTTGTGCTGGAGCAAGGATCCCAACCCAGGTCAAGACGCCTCCAAACTCTGCCGGAAACGTGGCCAATGTTTCCCACAAAAAACCGGGTCCCTTTGGTAGAGTTGCAAGGGATAAGAAAATAATAGAGAAAAATGGAAAATAAAAGAAATAAAAGAATCCACAGAGACAAAGATATAGTTTTATAAGTTTATAAAGATTATAGGCAAAGTGGGATCTCAGGGGGCCTAGACCTTCTCCGTGGGTCTCAAAAAGCCCTGAATGAGGTCTTACATGGTAACTTATAGGGAATAGTGAATAA